>NHOP01000804.1:0-12862 GCA_018697155.1 Pyramimonas parkeae | reverse complement strand
ATGCAAATACGTTTCAGAAAGCAACTAAAAATCCTGGATGTAAAAGCGTTAACTTATCTCCAATTTCAAAATTCTGTTTTGAACAATGCACATAATGGTTTGTTTATATCACATGATTGTTGTAAGGCGATTGCATTGCTGCAAAATCTATCCAGGTGAAACATAGTCTCCCGTTTATTATTCAGAACAGCGACCACTCAGTACCTGTTGCAGATAGGAATCCAATGTGGGAACAATTTCTGAAGATACTCGATACCAACATTATTGGGAGAGGTGTTCATGTAGCAAACAGGCAACCAAAGATCAGAACAATCGAATTATGCCACCATCATGCTCTAGTCACAATTCATAAAATGTATCATGCACATCAGCATCTTACAAACAAACGAAATATTCATTGAAACACACCAATGACTGAGATGACAACAACGACGCCTGTCTCCAGGAACAAGAAGTATTGAGCTTGTTGCTGGACTTCAGCTGAGTCTGTCACCGCTTGGAACAAAGCTTGACCTAGAATCGCGTCCAACAGTGCAACCTGGCCCCAAGCACACGTAGCTCAGCAACCACGTCAACACTCCGCAAAGTTGTACCATGGCGACTGTGTCCGTGGACGAATCAAACAGTGCGTATTCCCCACCCCACTACACAGTCACGTGCTTTCAGTAAGCATGAAGTCCCTTGAAACCACTTTGGCTAGACAGTGTCAGATGAACGAACTTTACCAGATATGACGACAGGAACACAAGACATGTGCAGCAGCCGTTGTAGATGCTTTACAAATAATCTCTACACACCATTGATCCAAGGCACGTCTGATGCACGTGAAGGAAATCGCTTGCGAGGCAAATGGGCAGGTGCTTCTTAAGCTTGCAAACTTCCATTCAAGTCTTCATGAGAACTAAACGCACATGGATGAACTCAGTAACGGTCTTGATGTTCTGCATTTAGAGGGGATTGCTCTTACAATGACAGAAATAACGAACAGGCAAAGCACTTTTCCTCTCCTCAAATCACACAGATAATTGCGTGTGCATTACGTCTATCAAGACGGTGACGCTGACCCACACCAAGTATACAGGCACAGCCTTTGGGAGGGAGGCAGAGACAAAACCTTGAAAACACCCAGAAGGTGAGCAAGCGCAAACTCGGCGAGCTTGAGATTGGTGGTGCCTAGGATGTACCAGTGAGCATCCACCGGCACCGGCAGCACAGGCGCGAGTCGAATCAACAAGGCAGATTTGAAGCCTTGGGAAGGGAACTGATTAGGGAATTGCTCCGAGTCAAACCGGCGGTAGATGGCTTTGAACCACGAGGCAGAAGACAGTGGAGGCTGGTCTCTAAATCGGAAGTTTGTAACCTGCACGCAAAGACAAAAAGCATCCTTGGCTCTCAACCTAAATTTACTTGGTGCGGATGCAGCTAGTTCAGCTCCCAATCAACCACATACACTTGGCACACAGAAACGATCACTCAAACTTTCATTTGACACCGCTGTTCTAGCACGATGTTTACTCTGCCATTTGAATTGATGCAACGGCGGGCAGAAATCTGCCTTGATTCGTCCTCACTGCTGGTTTGTGAAAGGGTCCACCTTATCTTTGAGAGCCGTCTTTCCAAGCTGGAAGCTGACGCAGGACCCGAGTGTGGCAGCGAGGGAGGTGAGCAAGGCGCCGCGCCAGACGCCGCAAAACACCTGCAAGCACAACTCGGCTTGGACCCTGAACAACACTACTGTGCAAAACCAACTGCGAATACTGGATGCTTTTCAGCACGCCCACGTCGACAAGCATTCGCCATTGGAGTGAATCCTTACTACGATGGGGGCAAGCTCATATGAACATCAAGCTTGATTCACTCACACGGCGAACTAAAGAACTAGCATTGTTTGTCCTCGACTGTTGCAAAACAACCGATGACTCGAAATTCCAGAAAACCCTTTATCCAATATCCTTGACTCACCAATGTAATCTATGTCCTGATCACAGCGGACTGGGCTGGGTCGAGGTTCCCAGTTGCTCAGGTCCCACTACGAATACATATCATCTGACGAACTCGTGAAGTTTCTGAGCTCAGTGAACGAGTCGGAGCACCTGCGCTCCAGGTAGGCAGCGATACATATCATTGAGAGTGAGGTGGTTTTGCACTTGCAGGCCACACAACGACGCACCACTGGGGACACAAACGGCAGAACAAAACCGATGGGCAGGAACTCGGTGGTAAGAGTCAAGCGCTCAAAGACGTAGAAGGAGGTGAAAACGGCGAACCGCGCGCCCAGCGGCAGAGCTTGTAATTGGTCAATGTACCCCTCCAACACCTACAACAGTGATATCAATCAACCGCAATCTGGGCAGGGTCTCCTATTCCCCATCCCTCTTGCGCGTAGCTTATATTGAAGTACGTCTCGCGTTGACAGAGTACAATCTGTAAACCGGGAACAAGGAGGAAAAATGGCATCAAAGCGAAGATCGAATCCCACTCATATACACACATATATCTATACCCGCCCCCAGAGGCGTATCAAGAGCAGGAGCTTACGCCCAAGCTCGGTCTTGGAGTGATCGCTTTGCCACATAAGCATGCGAGCAAGAAGGTTGCTCGGGTATGCATGACAATGTCCCTGCGGGGACTTTGATTTTGATTACGAAGGGCGCATCTTGGAGGATCTTTTTGTTGCATCTGCAGTTATGTAGTGGACTTGGTGCACTGTTTCTTGGAGTGATGTTGTCAGAGTATGGAACTCCATCAAGTGAATATGTGTCTTCCCGCCCCTGCTGGTAGGGGTCATATCCCATTGCACATTTTCATAAACCCACATATCTACACATACATACATTGCACACACGCCTGCGGGGACATGATCCATCCCAAAGGGCTTGGGGCATGTGTTGCATTCATTTTATGAATGATGACGTCTCTTTCAAAAACTTCACCGCAGTCTGCCTGCACGAGGCTGAAGACCTCCTCCTTACTCACTTGCTTCTCAGGTAGACCGTACTCTTTCGCGAAATCAAGCACACTCTCACCAGCATCCAGTGCCAATATCCGAGGGAGCACCACGCGCACCACCAGCCCAAGAACCACCAAGTTGACCGCAAAGTTGAAACCTGCATTAGAATGCAACCAAGCAATGGCACAATTAGCCCTTGAGGGACTCTCTGGTTTCACCAGCTGTTTCCTCACAGGATTTATAGATGAAACATGACCAAAAACAATCATGTCATGCCATTGCATAAAGAAACACGCCTGGCTATCCATGGACCAAACGAAATAAACCTTTGAAGATGACCAGATGGGTTCTGATACCCGTGTAGAAATGCTCTCTTGAAACCTCACCGTCGCCACAAGAAGTTTCGAGAGTGCATTTCTACTCTCTTACGCTGCGGTGCGGTTTTCGCTGCGGTGCGGTAACTCTGAAACACAATTCGGCTCTGCGTGCGGACTGCACAGCGATACCCCTAGCTGGCCAGGCGATGAGCGCGCCACAGAAAGCTTGTGAGACCAGTTTCAGGCGCACTACCAAGGGATAGATCTCCGGAAGGTTCCGAATGAATATTCATTTGACACCTGGAACAAGCCGTTTAGCTGCAGGGCTGGTTGTAATGCGCCGGATTCGTGCGCCCCAGTACGTGGTTGTGAGGTTGAGGTATGTATCTTGTGCAAGCTGCTTCTCTTGATCCAAGACTCCAGGGACCTCGTCCCTCAATACCTGGAGAACCCGCCGGAGTGCAAGCGCTTCGGGTGATTCGTCATCCCTAAGCTTAGGGCCTGTAAGCAGTCCCCACACCTGGTCCCAGGCATCCACTACATGAGATACCAACCAAGGTGATTCCATGTGGAATCTCTAGTGTATAACATGCGCACTTGTTGTTGAGCAATCATGTTGCCATATGAATAGATGTTGGCTGTGGGTTGCAGCGCAACAAAGTTGTTGGCACTTGTACCTTGCATGTCGCAAAGCGTTACCATGCTTCGGTTTGAATCCTGAGCTACTGTACACTGGCTGCTTGAACCCTCCGCAAAACTAACAGCAATTTAAAGATTCAATTTGCTGCTCACTGCTGGACCGTGCCTCCCTGCGACAACCTCAATTTTGTCTAGGGACACAGGTCACAGTACGCACCAGACAAAAATACGAATACGCTGGGGTGGGGATACGTTTAGACTTGAACATAGACTGAGAGCTCTCTTGTTGGACCTTTACGCCCACATCATGCTGACACAGCTCGAGCTGAACGGCATTGAATATGACACGGACTACAAAAACCTGTAGTGCATGCGAAGTTGATAAGTAATTCGCACTGATTCCAAATACACAAATGAAGACAACCGCCTTGCACAGTCAACGGCCAACACGATCCTTCCTTCTGCAACACGAAACACGATATGCACACTACAACAAGATCCCATCTGTATACTCGTTCCAGAACATAACAGTGGCAGTTTGACTCTACAAAGCATGAAGTCGCATAAAAATGCCCAACTGTCGAAACCAAGACCTGGAATACATCACAGTCCATCTCCGTCGAAATTCCGCGATCCTTCAAACTTTCAAATGATATACAGGTGACGAAGAACCACCTATACATAGCCACACTGCCTATATCACCAAATAGCTTGAGCATACTCGGAACATTCACCCTCGAGCAATAGCTTTACAACGAAACTTGAAGTTCTACCTCAACAATATGTAACAGGAATTTCTGCATTAATTTCAATTATCTCCATACAATTTCTAGTCCCAAGAGCGCCGCGGAGAAGGTAGTATGTTCTTCTACTCGTGTGGACACACGAATACCTGCTTGATGTCTTTGCTTATGCTATGGCCATCTTCAAGCTCTTTCCTGAGTCCGTGATAGACATCATCATTAGAATTTACTGACACCGTTGTGAAAAAATCTACACGTGTGTCGCGCGGCCTCCGTCTCTTCGAAGGACACCTGGGAGCACTTCTCAAAACTCTGCCTTCCAAAAACAGAGACGTGTGAGGTCTTGTCCAAGGTTTCGCGACAGTGCTTGAGTACCGAAAAACACTCCTAGGATTACTGACTAAGCTGCGTTTCATCACGAGTGTCGTGCCGATGTGCGACCTTTGGTTTCGTTGCAGTTGCAGCTTACGCGAGCACTCCGAGCATGAGTGCCTTCCGCGCTGAGCAACTCCCCAGTACGTACCCTTGCACTCCAAGATCTTGAAATCCTAGATCCTGAAACCCTCCCCGGTATCAGCCCGATGTAGACCGGAATCAGAAAAAGCATCATCATCGGCATCATATATTGCCGGAATTGCAATTATTGTCATTGTTATCATTGGCATATCCGCACATGTAAATTTTCTTGCAACCATCATCTTAAAAATAATGACAATATCGTCAATAGTTATATTGTCGTCATTTCCATCATTTTAGTTACTATGATAGCAGGTGGGTTGGTTTTGATCAGCGAGTGAACATACCAATTCCTAACCAACCTGCTTGGAAAATGGTGGTTCCAGAGAATCCTATGCCATCATTCTCAATATCACTATCATTATTTTGTTGTTTGTACCATCATCATTTGCTTATGTGATGTTATCATTATCGGTATCACAGATTGAATTGTTATATTCTTCAGTATTTGTTTGATGTGTCATAGATATTCATTTCGTATTCAGTTTTTTGTTGTTTGTTTGATTTTTTGTGTTATTTTTTAACCCAATATTTTCATTATTTTCGATATGTATATAATTATCATCGCTATTGCAATATTGTTGTGATTTTTCAAATTTCCGCGAATTTCAGCCTGAGATCCTCCTCCTCGTCGTGCGCCTCAGAGATCACCAGCCCTCAGCCAGCCATGTCCTCCTACCCACAGTCGCGTGCCAGACCATCCACAGCATGCACAACGCCGCGGGTAATCTGTGGGCGGAATTCATTCATTCAAAAGATGCATGCTCGTAAATTTCGGACAACTCGCGAGGTTGCATATGTGGGACATATGCGCAAGCTCGACTTGCAATCCGGAGCCCAACTACGAAATGGCTTTCACCAGTTGAGGTCGAGTGTCCCGCAACGCAAGTTCAGTTGCAGATCGAATTATGCAGGAGAAGATGCGAATATATTAAAGGGTAACTCTTCAGGTACTTTGGTGTGACCTCTCACAAAGCGAGGTCCTACATTCTGTTTCCAGCCTTTGAAATGAAAAGTATTGAGAACTACGCCAACGCATATCCATGAGAGGTCACCAACACTGGTGATTGCAATCCAACGGATAATGGCCCCAAAAATTGCCAAAAATTAAAACAAGATACCAATTACCAGGTTGCCGTGTTTTTTATCGTTCGCAGACGCTTCTGGAAGTGGGCTGCTTGACGACAAGTTGACTGGTGCAGCACTGAAAGATCTTGTTGTTGGCAAATGGGGTCGCATGCATCAAGTGACCATCAACCGAATCCGTGAAGGGATTCCAATGATCAACGCAAAATATTTTTTTTGTCTCGAGATTGACTGGCATTATGTCAACCAGTTGGGCTTCGAGATGGTAAGTCTGCCCTTGTTTAAGCCAGTGTCTAGAGAACTTTAAAGCAGCTACTTTCACTATGTTGCAAAACTGTGTATGAATGCTAATTACCAACTGCTTTTGAGAATCATGTGATGGATTTTGTGTAATTTTTTTGTGAACCACTTTAATACCGACACAAGCGATTTCTGCGCGGGAAGTGATGCACGGCAAGCGCAAGGCATGCACTGGCTTACAGGGTCGAACTTCACTTTCTAAATGACTCTGGATATGATGTACCAACAGCAAGTTTTCGTTGGGGCCCAAACACAAGTAAATCATACAGAATTTCTTCGCCAAAGTATTTTGGTGCTCTACATCATTATGTATTCTCAAAGCTGCTGTTCGTCATTCTCAGCAACTAGAACTTTACGATTCGGAGAGTTGGTTGTACAAAAACCCAATGCCTCGTTGAAATTGTTAGGTTGGGCTGTAATACATTTTTTATGATTGCGCCGTGATCCTGTGCCATGTGTTTTAAGTTTCGAAGTGGCGGTGCCAACATTTGCTGACAAACTGATGTTGAGGTTCGCTCACAACCCAATGTGAGAACGTTGTGGACATCTGGGTGCGGTGATTCTTCCTGTATGCGCTGACCGAGCAGCAGAATGGGATTATCGGCATGCGTGTGTTGTATATAGTTTTGGAATCATCAATGGTACATGATATATGGATGCCAGTACCTTGTGTTATCCTACACATTGAACTTGGTGCTGATCCATGCGCTACTGCCTGAACACGAGTTTCACCGCACACATGCCGGCAATCATTTCCATTGATATCGGACATCTATTCGTGTGTCCTTGTTTCAAAGCATCCACTGACATGAGTGTTAAAGCCGAGAAAAAAGACAACTGTAATCTGCAGATGACGCACACCTGGCTGCTTCACTAGGTCGACCTATAACGTATAAGTCCTCAACACAAATGCGCATACAATGCAGTGAAGAAATTTTCAGCAATCACCTTTGGAGATTTCGGTACAACACGCGTTTTGTCGTCGCGACTGCCATCGCGCGAATCAAACAATCCTGTACCCAAGCTTGGTTCATATTTCGGTGTCTGTCCCTGGGAGTGGGATCCATAAGTCAAGTAAGCAGACAGTCGGACTTGTGGGGCACTCAGACGGAGGAGGAGTACAACAAGGAGATGAAGAACGTGGCGATGTGCATCAATGCATTTGACCTAAGCGCCGGGGAGGTGGCGGATCTCATCAACAACGAGAAGAAACAGCCTGGCACGGGCGCCTCTGGCTCCAACAGAGGGTTCAATGTCGTGCGCATCAAGTTGCCGGTGGATGCCGAGGGCTTCTGAGGGATGACGTGGCGTGATTTGAACACGGAGTGGCGCAGTCGAGCACCAGGGTGCTCTTCAGCGCGCTCGCAGTGGTCCACACCAACACTATGAAATATAGGTCATGGTTCTGGCGTGAGCATGACCTACTGGTGTCTTTCAGTTTTTCACCTACTGGGGTCACATGCTTGGACACATGAACTTGCCTGAAGACAAGCACAACATGCGTGTGGTACACAGATGATTGTACAGTGGTTGCTCGACATGCTCATGGGTCGTGCATTACCAGCAGGAATCAGTGCTCCCAGGTGACTTCATCATTTACGTCAGCTTGCATTGTGCCGCTGCAGGGCTGCAAGTAGCGAGTCATTACAAACATCAAAATATGCTCGCTGTTTGGACACCATGTGATATCCTTCACCCTACAGAATCCCATAGCACAACTTGGTGTGCTACATTTACTTTTTTTGTAACCACATGCAACGTACTGGTCGTTTTTACCCACAGGAATATGCTCATCCTATCAGATGTGTTGGTTTCCTGGTAGTGGGTTTTCCTAGGGGGCGCAAGGACATTTGGAGCTCTGATACAAAAACGCACGCAAAGAACATGTAGGCAGCGCTCATGTGTGGCCAAGCTTGTCTTGTAAGTTTCTTGTTTTGTGGGCTTGTAGTTGATGGGAAGCCAGAAGGTTTCGGATTTCATCGTGTGTGTTGTGATTGCAGTGCAGCCATTGGACCTATATGTGCATTCGAATGGATTCAAAATATGTTCATCGATGGTCATGCATCGATCAAGTCCTGTGCTCATCATACATGGGATCTGTTAACCTCCGTAAGTACAACATGTAAATATCACCGCATGAATGAGGGAACCGACTGACATCACCCTCTACCACCATTCACATGTGTTTCTTTCGTAGGGGCCTGGTGTTCTGCAACGTCGGTATCATCCGCTGGCAAATTGGGTTGATTCCGAAAGTAAAATATAACATTGATCACAAAATACAAGCGCTGTGAACATGTTGAATCGCGGAAATACGAATATGTACAATACCGAAACGGTACTATGCAAGGCTGCTTTCGCACACGTCATAATGGAATAATCAATGATAATCGAAAGTGTCTGCTAGAATCAATGACATAATGATGAAAATTGTGAGCCCCCTGCGCATGGGGGGCTGGTTCTGGAGACGGAGGTCAGTGCTACTTGTTCCCCAGCCATGGGCGCTGCCTATACCTGCGAGGCGAGTAGTATTCACACGGGGTGAAGCACCGCGGCAGTCCAGGCATTGACAATGAGAAACTAGTTGGAACGGTTCAATAATCGACAACACATAAGAGTAGTACACTTAGAGGTGCATAAGCGATGATATGCGATCCAGGCGCTAGTACATAAAGTTGGATAAAAACCCATTCGTCCTCACCGTATGTATGCAATCCTAGGCATGTTGCTATTCCAATCTACCCCTATCAAGGTAAATCCCATACTTGGTCGAATGACAAAGTTCAAAACTATTATCAACAACACATCCAGAGCACTTTATGCGACAGCGTGCATTGAAGTCTGTAACCAATGTGAGTCTCCTGAGGTCGTTCATGGTACTGAGTCGCAAGATGTCGGGGGGATGGTAGGAACGCGCCACAAGCAGAGCGACCAACTTTCAAGATTCATGAGCATTAGCGTATTGAGAGACCAGCGAATCCAAATCCATGTCTTGGGTAAAACCCATCGCCAATGCTCGTTCTGTCACCATGTAGCTTGGCCACGTGGCCACAATCGAAGCAATTGATTCGTCGATTTCGTAGTGCACCAATGAAACATCCCCCCCGGCCCGTCCCATGGCATCAATCAGTTGCGCCGGAGTGGTGGCAAGGCCTGGTAGGTTAACAGCGCGGTTGTTCCCCCAGTCCGACTCGAGCAGATCACACCTGCGTACCGAACTATGGACCGCCTGCCAGCGCATCACAGTATCCTAAGCGAAATTGCAGAAAAGTGCTATTTCACCAAGTTCAAGCTCATTGCACAACTCGGATCGACGCCCTTGATTCATTCTTTACGAACAAGCCGAGTCATCCGCCCTCTTGGGCAGTAATCCACGAGTGTGGGCATTCAAATAGACTCCTGTCGACCCGTGTCTTGTTGTCTGGCTGTCGTCTTGGCAGGTTGAGAGGAATCTGCACAGTGGTTAGTGAGGCTTGTTCATGCAAAACACATATTGTTTGCGTTGGAAAAGCCCTCGAGTTCAATGACAGATACATGGCACAAGATGTGATGCTACAAGTCCCAACAAAATCAGTGCCTAGGATTCCCAAATTGCACTCTTTTTGAGCTAACCACTGGTTATCCAAGAGAACCTAAACCAGGTGACTCAGTTTCGGCAAATCCTAACGAAGCATTGTTTTGAACCAATCCTCAACCATGAATGGTTGAAAAACAAGCGAACAGGCTATCCAAGTCCCTAGCACAAACAAGTCATTGGCCGTTGCAAGCGCGACCAAGGGGCAATCAACACTGAATTTGGCTTGTATGCAGGAGAAACCAAAACATGTACATAATTGGAAGAAGAGAAATAGAACCAATTAACGCCGGTTGTTGTTGGATGCCTCTCAAACAGGAGACAGTACATCTTCATAGCAAGTTCCTACCTGCAGCACACTACTACACTAGATTAACCTCTGTGTCAGCATGTCCCTTAGCAACAGCTGATGCCGGCAAGGCATGAAAGATCAAAACTCGAACCAGGGGCTATGCTTCGAAAAACTTGGGGTGGATAAAGCCCATTTTGGCTGGCAAAAACACTTTAATCAGGAAGAATCAACAATTTGCTTGGCATGAAGTACAACCGTGAAAGACCAGAAAATATTCGGCTTAATTCCATTCCTGAAAATTCATCCCACACACTAGCTTGAAGCTGAAGAAGAGTGCCCATGTGTCAAATGTTGTGGTGGCATGAAAAAAGAGAAGACACTCTGGACTGGGTAGGTGAAGTAATCTTGGTTCACAATCACCTGTGCTGGGGATTGCACCCAGAGGGGCAGGTTGGGTTGGACGGGGCAGTTGGTAGGGAGGCCGCGCAGGGGCTCGCGCACGATGGAGGAGCAGAAAGAGGAGGCGGCTGCGTTCGGGGCGTCCGGCCTCACTACCACCGTAGGCAACCGCAAGATCCTGCCACAACCAAGAGCAATACAAGTGACAAGAGGGACACGCACACGGAAGAAGGGGAGGAGCGGCCACAACACATGGAGCGGGGGCTGGTGAGCACGACGCACCGGCCGTCCACGTAGCCCTTGCGAGTCATGTCCGCCGCCAGCAGCTCTGCGCACACGCCACCCCCCCTACCCCCGACTCATCCTCTGCAATGCATCTTCTCATTGTCATGTTGACACAGCTTACTCTCGACAAGAACTACTCACCTGCCATGAGCTTCTGGGTGCCGCAGGAGCTGCTGGGGCAGGGCTGGGTGGTGTCTGTGACGTAGCGCACGCCTCGCGTGTCGGCCGGGAGGCTGCTGCCGTACAGAGCTGGAAAAAACAGCACGGGGCTTGCTCTGCAGCATCCCAATGGGGGGGTGGGAACATTAGCGCCAGCAGCCTTGCAACACCTCAAGTGCTGAAACAACAAGCAGATCTAAGAACACAACTTCGATATCTTGCACGTACACGCACACATTCTGGGAATCTCCATTCACGGAGCGAATTTCCATCGAAGATATATCGTCGAAATACTCACAGTCCAAAAAAAGATTGAATGAATATTGCGCCATGTCTGTTTTCAGATATGCAGAGATTCGCACATCGCCCGGACGCGGACAACGAGACACATCTCCTTGAACATCACATTTGCGCCGATGGATGCACGGGTCCTCGCTGGTGCAGAGCAGAAATGCAGCATGCAACGCAATCAACAGGACTTCTCACCCAGTGGGTAAGGGCCAGTTCCCGACACCAACCGTGCCATATCGAGGCAAATGAAGGTTGGCATACAGCGAATCGCAACAGAATCTTCATACATGTCAGGAAAAACGTGTTGCGTTGTTTCCTAGTTTTCCTCGTGATATGCGTTGTTCAAGGTGTGCCTGCTGCCTTTTACATACCAAGTAGTGTCGAGATGACCCGCATGGAACTACTAAGTACACAACTTCATGCATCAACACACATACTCGCATCCATCTTTGAATGAGACATACAGCGCGTTTGTCATGTACAGACCTGCACAGATCCGCAGGCTATTCCACTGGGGATGAAAAGATACATTCTCATTGGATCATATGATACACACTTGTACCTGTTGCATGGATATCTTGGTTATCTTGTGCATTGGCGAAACTCAGCGCGATTCAGCTGGTAAGTCTCCGCACCCCTACTGTACGGGTCATGTGCACATACGTACTAAATCAACATGATGACACAAATGCTGGTTCATGTTACGTGCGGCTGTGTAAAGATCAGCAACCTTTCAAACGCGTATGCCAAAATATTTCTCAATGGGCTCTACACTACCTGCGAATCACTTGGTGCAGGGATCTTCATGCATGCAGGGGTGGAATCTATCGCACACCTAGAGGTTGTGCCCCTATGCTTGACAGTACTACTAGCACACTCCTGCTCCTGCGAACTCACAGCTCGCACCATGTAGCCTATCATAATTCAAAAAATACAGACTCAACCCATACACTGGCCAACACATGATCGTCCGCTAATGGATGGCCTGATGTGCTCCGAGCGCACCTCGAGACGTCTGCAGCGAGTCAGCACGGATCGAGTTGCGTCGAAGTTCACTTTCATGCCAAGGTCAACGTCTGCCTCCGCCGCACCACTCACAACAGCAGCAAGATGGAACACCACGTCAACCCCTTCGTTTTTCACAGCCAATGCGCCTGGGCATTGCAATGATGTGAACTGAACACTACGTCTCTAGTAAGGGGGGTCCGTTGTGCAGGAGCGAAAAATTGTCCCATGTGGCAACAGCACTAGAATCTGTCTTTAAATTTGTGTAGAATACAAGGATGCAAGATTCACGTACGCATTAACGTA
>NHOP01000803.1:0-12869 GCA_018697155.1 Pyramimonas parkeae | reverse complement strand
CTGTGTGCTTGTCAATCTTCTACTTTGTATTTCTTGTGGAGGGATGCAATGACTTGACTGTGTGACTCGGAGGACACGCCGCTATCGTTGTGAAGTGGTCATCTTCGTATACACACATTCATATATATACAGACATGTTGGTCAGCGCTGGATCAACAAAATCCGAGTGCATAGGCATGAAAGCAGACACTTAAGCCTTGCTGAATGATGTGCACAAGCTGAGACAAGACACTCAGAAGGACATAGGATGCGGCCGGGGGAGCCTTGACATTGAACCAGATCTGTCGGTGGATCCAGATCTACTCTAGACTCTTTCGAACGCATACAGCAGAGCTCAACAAACAACAAAAAATGATGCTGGTTCCGTCTGTACCTGAGTCGTGCCGCGAGATGTGATCCATGCGCTCATTATGCGTGGTTCGTGCTGCACCGATGGCTGTTCTCTCATCCAGGGTCCCGCTCTCATCCTGGTTAATAGGGAATTAAAACAAGACACGGCTCTTGTCAGTAGACGCGCCAGGCGAACATTATTGTCTGTACAAGCTCTTTTCAATATCGTGCCGAATTCCTCAGGGTAGCCACAAAACCTGTCAGGTCACAAAACAAATCGGCTAGGATCCAGGCAGATGATGTCTCATCACTTACATCGGCAAAGCTTACTGATCTGTACACATCCACATGAAACAAAGTCGACAAGTGTTTCCTGAACAGTCGGGCATGGGTGTGTAAGCTCTCCATGTGGATGCATCCTTGAAGACTTTTGCTAATGTCCAAAACAGGACATGCAACTATCAGAAGGCTATTCCCATGAGGCTGACGAGATAACAATTCTCCTGGGACCATGCGACCATGCACAGCACTAAGCGGGACTCGGTCTACGTTGCTCCTTGCCGTCTTGGGAAGGCTCATGCACCTACACACAACATGCTGACAATGCGAAAATTGCTCGCGCAACCAACGCTCAACCATAGCAAAGTATGTATGCAGTTGCTTTGAAGGTAACGAAGGGGCTACCACCTTTCAACTAAGGAGATACATGTGTGAACACTACAGGTCTGTTCTACACATATCATTCAGAAGGCGGCAAAGCGCACCATGTTTGTTTCCCGCACACGCTCGGGCACTCTCTTGGTGCGCACGGTCCAGGTCCCGCCGGCCGGGTTGAAGTACTTCACAAGTCTCGTGTCGAATCGCACCTGCACGCGCACTCGCATTCAAGCTCACCACACACATCTACGCGAACGGACCTTTCATGAAAACAATACTGTTACAAAAAGGGTGACTTGCAGGGAATGTCCAGAAAATTCATAGAAATGTAGTTGCAACAACATTCTATGCTCACACCAACATCAATTGATGCATGGGAACTTGATCAGATACATCTCCACACAATAAAGCACAACAACCATTGAAGCTCATCCATTGAACTTTCTTTATCGAAGGGTTGCCATGGCTCAAGTGTGGCACATCTACACACATTTGGATCTGCATCTTCGTCCTTCTTTACGGTGAGGAACCCCCAGTTGTCATCGAACACACGTTGCGCCTGAACTTCGAACCGCACCCTCTGTCTCCAGTTCTCATCCTGCAGAAGCGGGGCACAAGATTGAAATCAAAATTGAAATTCATGCATGATACAGCACACTCATTGGCGTGGCTGCCTCCTCGCAAATTTTCGAACAAAAGGAAACCGTGATAACCGTCAGACTCAGATATCCGTCAAACTCGCGCTGAACATAGGGCAAAAAAAAATCAAAAAGTACTTCCAGGTTTCTATCGCTTGCATTTCTTCTAATGAAAATAATCAACCAACCGGACGATGTTGTGGTCACCACCTCAGCATCTCAACTGATAGTGCACAAACTGCGATGAACAAGCCCCAGCACTGAGCTCTTCATGAATTTCCCGCCAATATATGAGGCAACACCAAGGTATCTCCGAGGAACAATCAAAATGGGTGAAACATGAACAAGCAGCGACATAGTCATTGTCGATTCCACTTGGTATGGGAAATGATATTGCGAACAGTTTCAGCGACAATCCGAACAAACATCTACACTTGTGCAGTACCTTGGACACATGCGGGAAATCATCGCACAGCACGATTGGTATGGTGTTGATTCCTATGACGAATTGCATTTGGATGAAATGAGGCGTCTACTGTGAAGGAGGCAATTTTCAACCCATATTCTGCAAAACTGATCTGTGCGAATGGGTCGATGTATGCAGAATGAGATTATCCAGGTCAAGCCATAATTAAATGCGATAC
This sequence comes from Pyramimonas parkeae, assembly GCA_018697155.1. Lineage (NCBI taxonomy): Eukaryota > Viridiplantae > Chlorophyta > Pyramimonadophyceae > Pyramimonadales > Pyramimonadaceae > Pyramimonas > Pyramimonas parkeae. The sequence continues at coordinate 10,600 of NHOP01000803.1, read as the reverse complement.
ATTGAGTGCCAGAATTTTGATAGATGAGCGCAAGGCACGCGCAACACAGTCAAGCCACTTAGCTGTATCTCGCGATAATTTCCATAGAACTTCGTGTGAAAGCATTAGAAGCAGGTGGCTGACTTGTCAAGAAACCAATCAGCATGAAAACCATCGCCGCATACCTTTAATATGACATGCAATTACGGGCAATCCGTGGCACCCGTTCCTGTCAGATATCTCAAATCCACAGGCGTGTACGAGCACACTACCGGCAGCTTCATATGGCTATATTTAACCCGTTCGTTTGGTGCTTGGACTCCGCGACGAATAGATGGGTGGAGTATATTCTGGAGTAGTGATAGTGCAACTCAAACCTTGTTGTGCTCATCGAGATATCGCCATTTCGATGCATGTTTGAGTTTTTTCCCGAGCATGGCCTCAAAGATATCTATCAAAGTCGCGCGCAAGAACGTGGACTTTGTCACCACACCCAAAAAACATTGTCCAACGAAAACCCACCAGAATGCATCACACACCACACTCGATCAAATTGGAAATCAACAGTCCGTGAGCTAATACCCAAACAGCCATCTGTGGTGAAAGATTGATCCGTCATCGTACACTTCGCATCAACCGAGACAGTCGGGTCCCAGCAAATTGAAACGCATCCCTGCATTGTCAAGGGGGCTTTTACAATTGCAAGATATACGCCAAAAATTAACATATTTACGTCCGACAAGACTTGCTAATCATGTCAACGCCAAGCATAGCTTATGGTTGTGAGTATTGAAGCCAAAGCTGCAGAGGATAACTAAACACTAGTCTGTTGCGTGTGATTGGCTTCACCTGCCCCAAAGTGCGAACTCGAGCGAGTGTTTGACTCATCAAATCATGAAATGAATTTCAGAAACTCAAAATAATTCTGGATCACTCGATAGTTTTCTGGATCGTGACTGCGCCCAGGGAAAAACCGCTTGATGCACGCCCCTTTCCTATCCAAGGCATGGTCCTCGTTTGTGTACCCAAAATAGCTTCATGCTCGATACAAATCATCGGCAGTTGCAGACACCGGTGTGATTTGCAACAAGATATTAAGATGTATGCTCAAGCTTCCTAGAGCTGTTCGTGAGGGTGCAACCCCCATATAAGCGCCGCGTTCCGTTCATGTTGAACTGCTATGCTTGCAGGTTTCCTATAGGTGACGACATTCAGCTGCGAGCCCCGTCGAAGCATGTCGACTGGTGTAACTATATCGGATGATAAGTTGGGCGCATACCTCATGCACGAAATTTCTCTGATCCCCCATTCTCGTGTACGCCCTCGCGAACGGGCCAAACGTGAGACCCAAAGGCCGGAACGGGGGACAGAGAGGTCGGTGCAGGCACGAGCAGGCTGGGTCACAGGCAGGATTGTCGAGCAGGTTCACAAGGGCGAATAGAGACGGTTCCGGAAGTAACCCGATGGGTTATAGGTGTGGAACAATTCCTAACTATCGTGGATTGGCAGTAGGATTCCTATACCATATCAGAGGATCCTAACAAAGGAAACCGGTGGCACGCCGTCCATTTCGCGGGAGGTTTTAAGGCTGCCCAGCTTACAACCATGCCTGATAAAGTATGCGTAGGGCTGACCATCGATATAGCCCATCTCCGTAAAATGATGCACAGGTTCGGAATATTGAGAATGTTCGGTCACCCATTTCATTCGCTAAGAACATCGGCAAGGAAAATGATCGACCGTGTGGAGAACCGCCGAAAGATCATCACGTATCATGGTGATAGTTGAAGGCGATTGGCGCATCAACCTCCAATTGATGATGTCCCGTCCAGCATGAAAGGCCATAATACAAGGATCAAGGGCCCATCCATGCCGGGGCTTTAAACGTCGGTTGCATTTCAGTGATTAGGATACGACTCGCTCATCGAAGATGACCGGCTGAGCCTGCATGGCGTTTGGTGGATCATCGGCCAAGGCGGTACTAAAACGATGTTTGTAGAGGCCATATGTATAATCATTCACTCTGCGAAGACGAGCGACCAAGCCCCCACGGCCTTTGATAAATCGTTGGCCGAGGAGATACCTATCATAGAGATTTATTGAGCGGTTGGTGTATTCAATCGCTCCTCGAAGATGACTCGCCAAGCCAGCATGACTTCTGATGATCATTGGCCAAGGTAACATCATGGTGATTGTGCATGGGATGAGCATCATCATTCGCCAAGCCAAGACGACCCGCTAAACCAGCGTGGTATTTCATTGATGACAGGCGGTAGCAGCAGATATCGTGGTGTAGGCGATCGGTGTAATTTCATCCTACCGTGGATGCCCACCAAGCTAGCATGATGGTTGATAACTCATCGCCCTGGGCAGCACGGTGATTGTTCATGCGATTGGTATGATGATTCGTTCGCTAGTTAATGACGACTGCCAGGGCTCGGGAAACGTTTACGCCGAGACCATGTGAAACCTGTCACGACCTCGACGCAAGCCGCTTTGAAAGCTGGCACACCTAGCATCCCGTACACAATTCGACAAGCCTGCGAAGTGGCACTAACTATGCGTGCAAAGTACTCGTGCGCATGCATCTATGAATTTCATTTTTGTGACATTATATGAATCGTTAGCAGAACCGGAGGAAGACCAGTACTTTCGATGGAAAGTCGGAAGAAGTGCAGCAATGGTGTTGGGATGTTCAGTGAAACATCTGTCCCAGTCATTTTTGCGACGAAACCTGTGGCGAGATGCGCCTATCATCATACGCACCGACCAGGCTTTGCTGCAAGCGAGTATCAGCGAGACATCGAAAACACGCAGCCGAATGTCGACAAGTCGTGCCCCCCTCGCTCCACTCGTCCTGCAATTACTCCAAATTGCGTACCGCTCAATCCAAGGCGTGATGATAAGACAGGATTCAGATAAATAAACATGAATGAATTCATCGCGTGCAATGATTGCATGGCTTATTCGATGCACCCGTAGGAAGTCTTTTGACATATTCTACAACTTTGACACGAATGCGACTCACTTGCCAAGCAACACTTTGAGTGCGCTTCTGGCAGGTCGAGGAGCCACGACTTGCGATTCCAGGATCTTCTTCGAATGTGGAAATTACGATGCGAGGCAGATGGTCGATGTGAATCGGGGTTGGTATTCATGAGAACCTCCCTCCCAGGGAATGCGCTGCTTTGCGAACCATGTTTCGAGAATTTTTCCTCTGATGTATATGCCAACCATGCAAACGTTCAGGTACTGCATTCACCCACTTCGATTAACACCTCCCTCAAGGATGAAGCATCATTGTCCACATATTCGATATGATAAATGTTCATGCTTACGTATGAACGCAGGCATATGTATGTCAGTAACTGGTGCATTGTGAAGGTTCAGTTGAATTTCACGGCTGGGGCGTTTAATTGCATGCATGTGTACCTGATGAGGATTGAAACAAGCAGAACTTTAAATTCTAGCGACTTTGTATTCGTGTGTGATCGATTAATTATTGGTCTGTCAGTGTTCCATAATCCATGCGATTGGCACGGCTTCCTATCTATTTGCATGGTGCAAGCATTCTACGTTGTATACGGCGGAAACACGATTTTGTGGGTCCCTGATGCTCTGCAATGCAATAGGTACTTCGTAGGGGGGATGAAGAAGAGGCAGAGGCTCTCAAAGGCTCAAGCCTGCAAAGCAATGCAGGTTTTAGAACAAAGGTTCTACAGTTCTTCAAGGTGAAAATGAAGAACATCTTTGCTACTGTATCTGAAGATTGACGTCGTGCCAAAGGATTGCTTAGCTGTTTGTTCTGGACAAACCATTTATGTTTCTTGATTCTACGAATGAAGTATCTCACGCAGGCAACAACAGTCAGTTGATGATGCTTCTATGCTATCCGATCACTGCTATCCGATTGCATATCTTATGAATAATATGTCGTCTGTCAACATGTGTTGCAGGTTGTCTGCAATGTTTGTCCCATATATGAGCACTGCAACATGGACAAGGACGTAGATCCTTGCATTCAGGCGTGTGCAAACGCATACAACGTGAATATGATATTGGACATTTGCAGAGGGGACCATGCCATCAAGGCACATGCTGAACTCAAGGCACCTGGATCTTTATTGGGGTGCATGATCTTAACCAACTGATGAATGTGTCAACGTCCGAAAATGGCTTCATGATATTCATGAGGAGTTAAGACACTACAGATCATTTGACAGAAAAACAATTTCGTTGCCTGGCATATCTTGATTTGAATGTTTACATGGGATTCATGTCGCAAACGCTGTTCCATTGATAGATCATGTGATCGTCATAGGCGGGACACATGTGCTAATCTCAGGTACATGGCACACAATGTGTGCGTTTTCAACCGAGTGGAAGCGTACTGCTAGGTGGACCTCAAACATTTTCGTTCGATCACGTCTTTGGACACGAATCAACTTGCCAAGATATATTTGAGGTATGAATGTGGCTGTCAACTTGATTGTCCTCGGGGAGGAATGTCTCTTTAAGCATTTTCCAAGGGCTGGTCATTCATATGAATTCGTAATCACTTTTCACACATGGTCATGTATATTTTGTTGTGTTTCGACTAATCGTCTCACTGGCCCTGGAAATGATTGAACTAGCCAAATTCTCCACTTTGACCAGTACCAAGCAGGTGAAGCTGTTGTTTGTTTTGTTATTTTGTTTGGGGGAGTTGGTTGTTGGCAGGCATTCGCTTCCTTTTTTTTTTGTTCATTGTGCCTGAAAGAATGTCGAGTACAAAGATTGCTTTGCATCGTCTGACATTGCAGTGTTGCGGAACTCCAGCGTGCGTGCAGTTGATGTGGCTTTTCCATCAATGAAGGGGACATTTCCCAGTGCGTTTTGCTAGGAAATTCGTTTCACTCTCGAACCCATGCAAAGCAATCATCTGTTCGACCTACATAATGAAGTGCTTGCGTATTGCATCCATTTACAAACTCTGTATGCTGCCATTCAGGGAACTGCGCAAATACATAGATCCAATGTTCTCATTTATTGGAAGGTATACATTTCGCTGTTTGCAGGTAGCATGCAAGCCTGTCATTACAGCAGCTACATCGAATTTGTGCTCTGGATTGATTTTCTCGCATGGGTATGCTGGTAGGAAAACAATCACCACTGATTCACTTGCTAAATATACACTAACTTGTTATGTAATCATGCTGACTACTTCACAATGCATGTCTACAGCAGTTGTGGTGATCAGATTACAATTTATACAAAGTATCATTGATTTGAATGGATACATCAACCTTTCCCGCACAAAGTGAGAAACTGATCTCAATAAAGCTTATGAGCTTCGTGCATGCATACAGGCTCTGGAAAGACACGCACTCTGTACGGACTTTCCAAACACCTGATGTACTCGGTCTTCGACCAGACTAACGCAACAGGCGATCGAGCTCACATCAGCATGTCGTTCGTAGACATTCACACAAACGGATTGACTGATCTTCTTGATCAAGGGAATCATGACCTTCAGCTATGCGAGTTTGTATTCCTAGAGACTCAATCACCTGAGATGTATTGTGCCATGTGCCCTTTGAAACTGCTGCATTGCACGTCTGACATGTGGCTAGCAGGCTCAACATGCATTCAACAGAAATCTGGCATGTTGGCAATTTTGGGTCAATCATTAAAGAATGCATACCGGTGTTTTCATGCGGACAGGCTAACGGACATGGGCTGGTATGTGCAAGGTCTCTCTGAGCATACAGTGAGCACACCTGACCAAGCTACGGAAATGCTTAGGACAGGTCTTGCAAGCCGGATGCATCTGGAGCGGCGTCGATCTCACTTTCTTTGTACCATAAACGTTGCATATTCCCCAGTCAATAACAATCAAGCGACTCGCAGGTGCACCCTCAGTCTTGTCGATCTTGCAGGGTGTCAGCGCCAGCCTACTAGTATTGCGGATATTGCCTCAATCCGGAGAAACGCTTTTGTGAACAAGTCACTTTCAGCTCTGCACCGTTGCCTGAAAGCATTATCCGAGAGAGCTGCATTCGTACCCTATCGCGACTCGGTGCTCACTAAGCTATTGGCGCAGAGTATGAGTGGGGGGTGTGCCACTATGCTTTGCAACGTTACCCCCTGCCAGCAAATGGCCTGCGAAACTCTCAGTGTGCTACAATTTTGTCAACAAGCAATCCAAGTGAGTGCTTTCGAGTCAAGCGCATGACATACTTACACATATCATATAAAACAGACAACAATAGCAATAACAATTGACATACATTGATTACCATAGTGTGGTGGATATCATTTCGATGCAGACTTCACTAGAAAAACAAATTCAGGCAGTACATGAATCACTGCTCGACATGAGTAAGAAGCTCTTCATAGAGGCTTGCTTGAACTTCAGATGCTTTGCGCGCTCAAGATTTCGGGAACAGGGTTTTCACATGAAACTTGTGAAACTTGCTATGCGTGCTATACGTGTACGGAATAGACTTTGAGGAAAGCAGGGCCTCCAGCTTGGAGCGCACCACCTGCAGGTGCATTTAGGTGCCCAAATGCTAATTGATCACATGGTTCGTCTCATAACCAAAACTCAAGTGTGGAGTAAGGGATACAGGATAAAGCATAGATCAAACACAATTTACACTAGAAAATCATTCTGCAGCAATTAGAAATCAGCACAGAAGGTTGCAGTGCATTGTTGTGGTCCAAATCAGGCCAATGAAGAACTTTCGCATGCCAATGTTGAGCTACTGCAGGGTGTGACCATTGCCAGTAGCACATCAAAAATCGTTCGCTGAACAAGCACCCGTGAACAATGAGTAAATCTTGAGCTCAAGAGCGGATCTACACATCTAACGAGACAATCTTCTGGCCGATGCATGACTTCACACCTCGGGCTGCGTGGTCTCACACTCGATCTCATACGCGGTGCCGAAGGTAAACCTGCCAGTTGATCCCATGGGTACAGCAGGGCAACGGTTCACATGCCTTCCTACCACATTTGCATGCATGTGCGCAAGTATTATGAGTCCGCGATAGGCTGATTTCCGCATCCTTTGCGCGTATAAAACCTATGTTCTCCGCTCCGAAACCCTTCCACAACTCATGCAATGCACTCTCTACAGAAACACACAACAAAGCGCAGTTCGCAAGTGAACAGTTGAGCACGTTGAGGGACGGTATTCAGTAGCCATTTTGTGTCATTTCTGACAACAAACACATGCACTGAGGCTTGTACGAAGGTTCTCACGTTGTCTCGTCCACCTCCAAGATGTGCTCGCTCTCCCACTGGAACACTGTTCGCGTGTTCGTCCAACCCCCCAAGCCAACAAAGCCCGTGCATCTGAGGGCCGCTCACATTCCGCAAGCCTCCACATATCAATATACATATCTTTATCGAATTTCTTTCTACTGGGTATGGACTCGTTGCTTGTTATTCTGTGAGGAAGTCTATGAAATCAAGTGCCTGTGCAGCACACCAACGTACTCAAGCTTCCTTCGGGCGTGCACATTCGCATAGCGTAGTGGTCGCAGTGATGACTCCAACTGTATGCAAAAAGCTTTAGCTTGCCACGTGTAATCAAAGATACAGACGGATGACTGTCATGGACAACTAGTCCTAATGGCGATTGTAAAGGCGATATGCAGAATTGCGCGCTCGTCGATGGCGATTCATCGGAAGACTGAATCATTTTGAATAGTTGTTGGCTGATGCAGACACCTTCCATGCCATACTTGATCTAAGAACTCTGGGGGATCAACCAACGATACCAAACAATCCACCCGAAACGTGGTGAGCCTGCAGACTCCATTCACCATTTGCATACGAACTGTCGGCCAAGTTTGGCGGAGGAACTTTGGGTCAGCAATCCATTCGCAGACGTAGATTGACTCCGCAACGGTACCGACAACAACAACAACAACAAAAAACAATCTGGAACGCGCAGATGCCAATGTTCAATCGATCCAAGTCCTGGAAAGCGCATTCAAGGGCCGAAAACAAACCAGTGCGGGCTTGGCTCTTATCTCAGCAAAACACCCTGCGAGAGCGGAATGCGAGAAATGCAAGAAATGAAGAGACTCTGACGACCTTCAAACCTTTCAATCCAGTCGTTCCTCAAGGGGGACAATGTACCAAGCGCAAGGGGCTGCTTTTGCGCGCACCGGTATGCAGATCGAGCTTTTCGGGCCAACTCGCTATCTAAGGTGGCGATGCAGTTAGGGTCCACCACACACTGCCTCCCCAGCTCGGCACTGATCTCCTCCTCCTGCGGCCGCCAACAGGGACGACTTAGCTCCATCGCGCTTACCCGCGCACATTCAAAACCCCGGGCTTGAATGGTGGGGAGCAGCTTGATTTTGAAGTGGTCTTGCGATGAAGTAATTGAAGGTCTCTGCACCCCTTTTGACGATTATGATATATCCAAATGTTGATTTATCAATGCATCCGTCTCTTTGTCCATATCATCCAGCTGAAAATGTGGCACTTCATGGGGAAATCTGCTGAAATTCAAAAACAGGCAGTGTAATCGATGGCTCAGTGAATGCTATGCGGACTTCCACCAGATGGTGGGCCAAGCTTAACTGGCTTGAGCTTGAGTACGAGTAGGCCTTTACTTGATCTCTACCTCGTGGGAAAAAACCCAATGGGGACCTCGTGGGAACGTAAAACCTACCCTGCATCGAATAAGCCGTACCCAGCTAGAAATAGCTCGCTATCACATCATGTAAAGCGATTTAGTGTGCCATATCCCTGCTCCTGAGTGTATGTGAACACAGGAGGCAACTAAAAATAACTCCGGTTGTCATCTTGATCCACGTCACAGTGGGCGCGTGAGCTCTTTCTGTGAGCAAGACCTTGAACAGCTCAACCACCCTCATACACATGCAGCACGCTTCTTCAGCTTCTGCAGCAACCACGCACAAAAAATTCACCTACACCCGCACTAGTCGAGGCCCTGTCAGATCAAGTGGGATTGCTCTGTATCTATCTGCACAGCTACTACTCGGGGCAACGCACTTTTGAAGCTGAGGATGTGGTTGATTGGTACCGATTTGAAAATTCTACTGAATGCAGCACACGTTGGGAAGACTCACCTCCTCGTAGGCTCTGCTCACCCCGCCCTCAATCACAGCTTTGCCTTTCAACGTCAACACGCACCTCTCGGGATTCCCGAAAAAACTGCGCTCCCGCTCACCACCGCGACGCGGGTCATTGTTCACGCACCGAAGCCCAACAAATGTGACATCAGGGACTGCACCAAACAGCCAAACCAGGGCAGGTGGTAGAGCGTTTGACTGGAATGCGGGCTTCCTGAGTGAAAATCACCAAATGGGCAGCTACTGCCAAGGATCATGATTTACTGAAGGCCATGCTGGCTTGGTGGGTCATCTTCGATTAGGGAGTGATCATTGCCACCAGAACAATCATGTTTTGGGCTGTGCATAACAAGTTCACGCGGCATGGGCATACATCGGTCGTGCCAATCGTCACTGCACGCCGAGTTCATATGGGCTCTAGAGATGATTGGTGCGGACAAGTCGATAATTTACTCCATCAGCACGATGTTCAGTTGGTTCATTTTTCAATTTTTTCAACAGGCTCACACCAACACAAAGGGTGGAAAACAAACACCAATCCCGTGTGACTAAGGGATTGTTCGTGCCTTTTGCGGTCGTCTCAAGCAATTAACATATCCGATGAACAACAACAACACGTGTGCCAACGAACGCACGGGAAATCTGGCAGTCCGCCATGTCCGGCTTCTACATATTGTGTGGTCAGGGCGTGCGTACATCGACTCCGACGCTGGTCGTCTTGCACAGGGGCAGAGTTGGCAGAATCTACAGAGCTTTTGCAACAAATGCGCGGTCAAACCAGGCCCTGCGCACCGCAATCGAAGGATGACGTCATTCCCACTCAGCTCATTTGCGGCTCCGTCAAAGAACAAGTCCTCCTGCAAGAAAAGGCTAGCAATATCAAGAAATCGAAATATTCTGCTGAACACTCAGAAGGGCGTCTCTTTTCAGTCAGCTCATTCAAGCTCACATCATGCCCACCTTGATGGAAATCAGCATGCAAGCTCAACGGTCGATGGTCATTTGGTGTACGCCATCGCTTCACAGTATGTCTCATACTCATCTGAGCACACGATACATTCTGTGAAGCGATGGCGTACCACGGGTAAGCTAGGGATGAATTGCGCAGGCAGCAAGGAAAATCGGTCAATCAATCCTACCATCCCATGAGCACGATGTATACTATGCATGACGACCGTACCTTTGGCCCACGGTGTATGTTGTGTGGGGAACACCTTCTCAAGTTTTTAGAGGCTGCTGCTATTGATTACCAATTTCTAGAATCGCATCACAAATTCTGAATACGTACGCTTGACGATTGCAGCAGATGCGAGCTTCTGCTTCGCTTGCCTTCACAAGTGCATGACAGGAAAATGTATTTGGCAACAAGGGATGGATCGTTCATGGCACAGCCTATGAAAGGTTTTGCAAACAAAGGATTGGAAACGTAATACCAAACCATAAATGGGCAAGTCTGGATGGAGACTAAAACGCATATATCTATGAGTGCGAACAGCATGTTTGATCAAGCGGATACGTCCTTCAA
>NHOP01000802.1:0-12871 GCA_018697155.1 Pyramimonas parkeae | reverse complement strand
TGTATCATATACAGTCGGTTGCCGGCGCGTATCGCGCGCTAAGTTCTATCGTTGCACAAGGGAACTTTCGATCCGTGTATCATCCATCCATCCAGCAAATCCGTGTATCGTATCCATAGAATGTGCAGAGATACACAAGGTACCTGTTGATTTACTGTTCAATACCTGATTTGCCAAACTTGAAATACAACGGTCGAGTATAAGGCCAACCTTATTCCGTGCATCCTTTGATAACAAAGTTGATGTTCGCAGTTGGTCACACTACACAATATCTCAACTGTTGACAACAAGGAAAGAACAACTCAATCTGGACGTGCAAATACTGTGTGGTAGCAAGAGTTGTCATGTTACAAAAACCACATCATTGCGCATTTCAAGCTACAAATCTTTCGATGGATCCACTAAGCTTGTGAGAATAACTGCGAGTGGGAAATTAGGTTTGCAGAGGGGCATTTCTACCCGAAGTACAAGTGCTCGACATGTCCATCACATGGACAAAAACCTGTCAAGTGAATCAAGTTTAAGCAGCTACAAGTTTTTATGCACACATTTCATGCGGGCACAGGTTCATGGGTTGCCTGAGTGGTTGTGAACTTTTGGTGGTTTACACCAGGTGATATCCTACTCATCGTCAAAGTACTGTTATATCTCATTTAGTCAACCAAAGCACATTCAATTGCATCAAATTAACGAAACTGATGGTCATATTACAGTTACCGAAATCCACACAATTCTTTTCACATATGAAGTACCTGAGTTGAACAACTTCGTTCTGGAGAAGATCTATAGGTTGCACCTTGAATCTTGTGCATCGCGCGGACGTGTTGGGTACTGACGCATTCATGTACTTCATCATGGATGAGCTTGCCTTCGCATCTAGTAGACGAAAACAGTATGCATCCTCGGAAATATTTTAATGGAAACAGACTATATACAGGTATGCAACTGCACAAGAAAGACACACATTTATTTGCTTCAGCTGGAAGTGCGAGGATCATCAGGCGATTCCAACAGCGATGATGAGACTCGCCTCATCGGCTTCTGCCCTATGTGAGCTTGACCTGGTTCAGTTCGAGGATAGAATGTATAGTGTAAGAATTCAGAGCGTGACCCAGTTGGCATGGCTTCGCGTGGATGACATGGGTGTTGTCCATGTCAACATCATCACGCAACGAAGTGGCACAGCGATCAGACATTCGATGAATAACGCGAACGCTATAGTGTTGAATATAACCAGCGGGATACTTTGGCAGGATGTCTATCAACATAGGGTGCGCGATTTGGCATTAGAATGGTGCCCAAGAACCAATTTGCAAGAAATTCCGCTGCCTCAGACACTGAACCAGTGGCTGACACGTCAATAGCTGCGTTTACAAAAAAAAACAGCAGTTAAACAAACACAAAATCATCAGTGTGATATTCAACACTGCGATCAAACGTATTTGGTGTAGACTTGCTCGATAGGGGTGTCTAGCACGAGCCGAGGCATGATTGTGTCGAGTATTGGACATGAACGGAACTTCCAAACTCTTGGCGCATGCGAACAGGTGGAGTTACATGCATACCTACTGTACAAAAACCGATCTACATAAAAACATCGCAAGAAAAAAGGAAGGAAACTTGCCTCTTTCACACTCGCTCAACCCCTCGCAAAATCAACCAGGTTAACAGAAGATCTGCGTTCCTGAAAGGAGCTGCATATGCGCCTTATCCGGTCTGCCTTCGCGCGGCTTTCGCTTGCTCTTCCGTCCTATGATCGAGTGTGTATATATGCTATGGGGTCCTAGGAGGGGGCGTAGCGGATGAGGTCACGAACGTCCCGTCGGCATGAGCTGGGAATCTCAACGGCGGCGGTGCGAGGTCATATGCCCGGGAAAGCTCTCGGGCTCCACATGCCAAGAGCAAGTTGAGAAGCGATTCGACGGTGGCCCCCTTAGTGGTGAGAGGAGATACGAATGTTATGAGCTGGTATCGCGAGAGATCCTTTCAACAAATCAATTGAATATTTCGGAAATGTGCCAATGCTTTCAAAGGTTGTGCCAGATATGTCTATGCTGGAAAGGGTCCTTTTAACTGATCAATTTACTGTTCGGCTGTTGTACATGAATCCGTCGGAATCCAGAAACTCTCGATCATATCAGTTTGTGCCTATTCGCAAAACCATTTGAAGCACCACTTTTGGACGCGACTTTTTTCAAATCCTGTCCCCATCCATCTACACCGGTCATTTCTTTCGACCACATCAAGCAAGCCAGCGTTACTAACAAACGCTCGCGCCTTGGTGAGGCGACGGCGACCGCGCAGTTTTCTTGCGAGCTACACGTGATCATGAGCAGCGGGCCTGCGGTAGCGAGTCCTCGGTGGTGGGGTGTGCTATCGCTCGGTTGGCATCTCGGGGGCCTCGAAGGGGTCGAGAGGGTTCATTGGTGCGGTCTCCTGAACAACCATCGATATTGGCAAGCCGATCTGGGTTGCGGTCGCACGCAGGTTTCAATCCAAGATGACCCACAACTTTCGACACCCTTGTATGCATGCGTAGAGAACGCATGCTCGGGATGTTCCCTTATCTAGTATGGCTGCGCAGGTAGTGTGGTTGTCGACAATCCGTCAACGTATTTTACCGCCCTTTCAAAACAACTTTCTCTCGTGTGTACAGTTGTTGCAGGCGTCTCATTTCGAAACCCCAAGAGAAAACGGATTCACTCATGCTTAGCATAGCCAAAGGGGTACTAAATTTTGTTTCCTCTCAACCCTGGTACAAGAGTATCCATCACCCAAACATGATGCCCCCGAGTCGGCCGGAGTTGGGCTACCCATGGATTCTACGATGCTTCGCTTCTCTTCGCATTGCACTGGGTTTGGACGTTTCGTCTGCGGTTGTGAGTACCACATACGCGTGTACGTCATGGCTTCAAAGCAATTCAGCTGCGCAACGGAACTCCTTGATAGATCAATTGGCGGATTCATCGGGGATTCATCCGAGTTCCTTGTCAGCTGCAAGATACATACTTTAGCATGTATGACCAATGCAAATGCAACACGGACTCCAAACCGAGGTTCACCTTCTTTCAGGCGCCTAGCAGCGTACAGCAGAATCGCGATCTTCGCAGCCACGTCATGGAATCTCGCTTGCCACGTGTACCGTTGTGCACATGACAACATACGGGCACTCCACAGCCGGATTCAATACAGGCGAAAACATACAATGGCGCCCCCCGCACCTTCGCTTTCATTTTCAACGCGATGGAACTTGGATGGTCAAACCGCGCTTGTCACAGGCGGCACCAAAGGGCTGGGGTGCGCGCATGCGAGAAGTGCACTTTCACTTTAAAAGAGTATCGATAGGTTTAAACATCCTGTCGATACATTTGCGCAGGAAATGTATCCGCCGAACACGAATGCACACCGTATAATATCATTTCATGTCTTAGGGATGCGGATACATAAATCTTACACAATTCATATAATTTACGCAGCAGAAACACGGTGCCTCATGAATTGGGCCATATAGACGCAGGTTTCGACTTTTGGGTTGGTGTGTACACCAAGTCGGCGGGTTCAGTTCTCATTGCAGCATACGGAAAATAATATCAACACCATATCAAGCAGTGCATACGGCGACGACGGAAGCACGACAACCCTAGGCGATGTCCAATGTATGATTTCTGTCCGTTTGAAAAACAATATATTTGTTATAGATTCTACTGTAGATATCAACTACTCTCACATGAATAGCAACTTGCAGTTTGCCCAGTCTCAAGCATTGACATGGTGAATAGGAGTTTGACACCATATGCAGGATTGCAACGTAAATTTTATGACAAATTTTGTGTTTCTATGTGCAATCTACCAGCTACAAGTTGTAGTGTGCATGCAAAAGTTGGTGTGCATGTGAGCCTTTGCTCAATATTTCGATGAAATTGGCTTATCATGTGAGTTGGGTGTTCGACATGTTTTCAATATCATTTTGTCTCGGACCATTAGTGTTGGAGATCGCTTTGACAAATTTTGCTTATCAACAGACACAGGAGCAATATTGATGTGGATGGTGCAGGTACGCAATCGTAGAGGAGTTGGCACAACTAGGTGCATCGGTGTTCACATGCGCACGTACGCGAGCAGATTTAGATGCTGCCCTTGAGAAGTGGCGTGCTGCCGGTAAGCTGATAATACATATTGTGAAAACTGTCATTTTCCAACAAGGTTATTTCAGGATGTAACAAGGTACGCACATCTCATTGTCATAAATTCAATCAATAGGATCAGATTTCAGCAACAGGAACGAGATGTTACTCAATTGAAATATGGCATGGGGCTTTGCCGCAAGTCACCTCTGATCAAGCACCTTGTATTCTTTGCAATGTCCATCAGGCTGAGAGCTCCGATGATTCTTGCAGACGATTGCTCGTATTTTCCACAGGACTGAAGGTGGACGGCTGCGTTGCCGACCTGGCAGATCAGCAATCCAGAATCAAGCTCGCGGAAGCTGTTCGCAAGACCTTCAACGGCAAGCTGAACATCCTAGGTATTCGACCTGATGTCACATTGTGCATAATGAAAACCGCATCCTGGAACAATATGTACAAGGAACTTGATGATTTTGTTTAAGACATGTTGAGCGCTATGAATTCTTCCGGATCGACTTCTGTGGCCTTTCAATGGTGATGTTTTAAACGATCGCAGAGCCGTCAGCATCTACCAGGATAATTGACTTTGGGTCTTCAGCTATGCAACCATAACTTGATTCGTCATGCTTGTATTGACCTTATGAGATAAGTACATATACAGCTGGTGCATGCATGCGCCATGTATACACCTTGCGATGAATCAGTTTTTATGAAAGGATGTTCTGTATCCGGGGAAACATTTCGTCTTTCTTCATTTTGGGTTTCCAGAAGTCCAACTTCCTTATAGTGTTCATTTTGCAAATACTGCTATGACTGTGCACATGGATATTCGGATTTCAGACAGAGTTTGCATTCGCTTTGTCTTTTCATTTCGGATGTACACTAAAGTGCGCTTGTGCAGCCATGAAAGTTTTCAGCGCTTAGCACAGAGATATCAAGGGTCATCACCTCAATGCAAGTGCTAATTTTGCCCTCTAGAGTGTGAACAATTTTGTATTGTGTTGGATTCTCTCACACCTTTGTCAGGTTGAAACAAAAGCACAATCTTGAAACACGCACATTTTTTGGGCAGGCATGACTTATTGCTTGCAATAACAGTGAGTAGTGAACCTGCAATCTGATTGACATGACCCTTTCCCATAAAGTAGGAAGCCATGTTAACTGAGTCGCATGCTGAACTCTATACCTGGCCATACACTCACATGAAATTCGTGCGTATGGGTGACTGTGGTGCGCTCACATGCCTTGCATAGAACAACAAGTATCACATCTCACACTACAGAATTTTCCAACCTTATAGTGTCCCATCTCACCAAGGAGGAGTACGCAAAGCCTATGAAAGAGTGCAGATTCAAAGGATAGATGCTGTAGGGTGTGCCTGGCAAGATGTATTCACCAGCAAACGTCTCTTGTGTCCACTGATGGGGCTTGAGTGGTTGTGTCTGATACAGTGAATAATGTCGGTACAAACCTGCGCAAGCCCACAACGGAGTACACCATGAAGGTGCGCTCACACACTCGATCGCCCATATCCTCCTGCGCTGATACATAGTATTATCTCCTGACTGTTGGGCTCAATGCTTGCCTGCCTGCAGGCTCAGCCAATAGAGAGAAGGCCTCGAATATATCTTAGGTATCCCTGATTTGGATGCTTCAGTGTTGATTTCTTATTAGGTCACGTAGGCTTTAATACACCCAGAAACCAGATCCAACCGCAAGCGCACATGTTGGTGAATTGCCAACGTGGCCAGTCCCAGGGGATGAATGAAATCTTATTCGAGGGAATCGTGTTGATGGGAATTCCAAAGCCGGCTTTGAATCAGTCATTCAACCCCAACTAACATTGGTGATAACTAGGCGTCCGCCAAATTGGGATGTGGCTTATGGCAAGCTTGCTTCCTCCCAGTGCCGAGACTCAGCGAATCGTGCGACGGTGGAGGGAGCTTGGGAATTCAGGAGTTCCATTTCATCATGACCACTAACCTGGAGTCCGCGTACCACATGTGCCAGCTGGCGCATCCGCTCCTGCTGGCCGCCAGGTCATCAAGCATAGTGTTCAACTCCTCTGTCGCGGGAGTGGTGGCCATTCGCTCGGGCACCTTGTACTCCGCAACCAAAGGTGGATCTGCAAGCATTAACGTCACAAGTAGAAGTTGAGTGTCGGTTGGGCGCGAGTGCTGTAAATGTGCGTGCTCGGGACTGGGCTCCTGAATAGTGTTAGTATGCTTGGCGGCTTCTGTAAAACCTCTTCTTCAGTTCTTCCTATGGAGACTGATCGGGGTCTTACAATAACACAGTTTCTGTGCAAGGAGTCGGATCAGACTGCCGGATCAGATGGTTGCATGTGTAACTTTTCGTTAATGAGTGGATTATTTCAACAAAAATAACAATAACAGGGTGATCAGAAGCCCACCACGGAAACTACTGCTGAGGACTGTGTTTGCACCACACTTGAGCATGCCACACAGGTGAAGGGGTTTGGTTTGTAGCCATCTTACCAAGACCATACCATCTTAATCGGTGCTTGTGGACTACGACGAGATCTCTTTTGGAGCATCCGTAGTTTTTGGGGATTCCGGCGGTTATCTCCGGGAATCGGTGCAGCCTTTAGGAAATGTGGCTTTAAGCCTTTCTCATACCTTCTTGCACTTTCTAATCTCGCAGAACCATTTAGGGTAAAGGTTAGACTCTTATCCTTCATTGGCATCATATGAGGGAGTCTCTGAACAGAATCTCGGAAAACTTTCAGCAGTACAATCTGTTGCTTCGGGTACTGGCCAAAGTGATATGATTTCGAAAAGTCCTTCATCGTTGTCACTCACGCCAGTTGACGTTGTTTTACCGATCTCCTGATAAACCACTCTCGGTATTTGGACGTATGTATCTTTAACGATATGGTTGTTTCAGGATTCATTGGGTACCTTTGTTTGGCCGAGTTAGAATGACTACCTGCTCATCCGAGTTGGAATGACTACCTGCTCATCCGAGCTTGAATGGCTCTCTGCTCATCCGAGTTGGAATGGCTTCCTGCTCATCCGGTATATCGATGACGACAGAAATGATGTTCTCCTGGATGGGCATATGAACATACCGGACATGATTACCCCAAGTTATCAATAGTCATCGCCTGTTGGACCTAGAATCTGCATCTGTCAGCCTATGTTTGCTGAATGGCTTTCAAATCACATGTCTTTGTGGTTTCGATGATGTTGCAGGTGCTATAAACCAGCTCACAAAGAATCTGGTGCGCAACGTGATTTCTACAGGTGTTTAGTGTTGCGTATCACCCTAGCAATGCAGAGAAATCTGTAACATGCGGCACCATATGGATGTCTGTCATAGGGTGCTGCCATACTTTGTTCAGCTACGAAATATGATCAATGCGAATATACTGATGTCTCACAACATGAGACTTTTCCGCGGATGATAACACTGAGTTCAGTTGATGCGGAACAATTTCATGGGTAAATTGTTTTGCTTGCAACATGGTCTCCGATAATTCAGCGGTTCAAAAGGATGATGAGCACTTGTGTATGCAAGCTATATTGTCTTGACTCTCTATGAGGTCAGGTTGCGCTTCCTGCTGTGTGATCACCTCTTCAGTGAGGTTTGTTCTCCTGATCAGCAAGCATAGAGCTATAGTGCATCCCAGCATGCGATACATTTCAGGCACTGGTGAAGATGCAAGGCCAGTGCAATCCACTAGCAGAGGTCATGTGATGAGTCATTCCAGCAAAGGATAGCACTTCTGACATGATCCGTGCTGTGGGGCATGTTTCCCATTCGCAACCAGGCGTGTGAGTGGGCCAAGGACGGCATTCGCTGCAACTCCGTCGCTCCATGGTGCGTAGACAATGTTGTGCTGTTTTGTGATCACGTGCTCTTACTGTTGGTTACAGTTCTCAGTGAATGTAAGTTTATGTGCATCAAGCCGTGCAAAGTTGCATTTTCAAAAGTCTGGATGTCTTGTGCATCTGGTTATGCTGCATGTTTCTCGTGTTGGGAGCAAATGTGTCCTTAGACCTCAGACTGAAACTACTGTTGTCCCTCCCTGGTCGAATGCGATTGCAGGTACATCGCCACACCGTTGGCAGAGCAAGTGCTTAAAGATCCAGAGTTCAAGTCAGAGGTGAGTCTTGAAGCTCCAGCGTGCACCTGTAGTATTTTTGGTAGGTTGCCGTCAGACGATGTTGTTCTATATTGTCTGGCCCACAACTGGGAAATGCAGCGTTTACTTTCAGTTTGGGGTATTGTTTTTCTGTACGCCTCAAGCACACAGCTGTGTTCCGGACCGGGGATTTGCGAAACATCCTAGCTGAACTGTAGATAGTGGTCGCATCTTTATGCTGTGCATGATTCAGCAGGTTGTCAACAGCTGTTGCTGGTTTGCCAGGAGCTTGAGCTTAGGCCTGTTTTTTTTTTCAAGACTGATGAAATATCACGCGTTGACGAAGATCAGCTGGTTCACACACTCCAGTACTTGAATACCCAGGTGCGATTAAGCCCAAAGAGTTATCCCCATGCAAGAATGTAATTCAAAACAAAACCAGGAATTGTCCCTTGAGTAGCTTGCAAACTTCGATGATTCTATCAAAGAGCACGTTTGCTTCTTCGTGCACCGTCCCTAGATTTTGTAGCAACAAGATGGCCGGAGCAAACAAGCGCCTCTTCACGTGCTCTGATTTCCATGTACCATAATCGGATATCAAGCGGCTGTGGTAGAATTTGCGATGGATAAACATGTGTTCGACGTTGTTGCAGGTTCTTGGAGTGACTCCCATGCGCCGAGTGGGTCATCCCGTGGAGGTGGCCTCGACTGTTGCCTACTTATGTCTTCCTGCGTCTAGCTTTGTCACGGGGCAAGTCGTATCCGTTGATGGAGGTGAGTTGCACAGAACTTGAACTCTCATCACGGGCTGTTATCTGGTTATGGCACGACAGTGCTCGCCCTACTCTTTGAGCCGGGTGGGACCTCGGTGTACATATACAACAACTGTGTTGCCATACTTACACAAATGATGCGAAATATCTTTTGCACCATGTCTTACTGGTAGACCCCAGCGATGCTTTTGGTGCTTGAAGTTTGTTGTGCTGCTTCTGGAATACAGTATCATTAACTGATTGATGTGCCGGGTGGCCAACCTGTGATTGAGGTGAGGACAATGGAGTGTTGATCCCAATACGAATGCTTTTGTATGATCGTCAGTAGATGTTGATTGTAAGTAGTGCATAGGGGATCGCCCCGAGGCATGTGTGCTCTTCGCACCGTTAACCTGTCATAAGTGTACCCAATTGAGATACCTGAAACCATGACATTGTCCTGGACTATTTCCGTTCGTTTTTTCCCTTCCTCTTTTGCTTGTTTTTGCTAATCGAGCGCAGCAATATAAACATCTGTTTGCTATAGGACATGCCTTGGGCTACCAACAATTTGTGTTGTGTTCAGTGATCCTTGCTCAGGTAATGAATCTGAATGGTCTTGACGTTTGCTTTCACTTTTTTGTGTATACATGACATTCATACAGGTTTAAAATTGATTTGTACGTCAACTTAACGTTCAGAATTCTGCAAAAAGTGCACCGAGCAGACAAACTTTGTTCTTTTGTTTCGCCTTAAGTGTAAGTTTTTGCATAGGATGATAAAGCATTGTTTGAGGGTTTTTCATAATGTTTCCTCAATTTTGCTGTTTTGTACTGTCTTTTCATGATGAAGGAGATGGGTGGTAAACGCTGGGTGCAACATCTTCATGGGAATCGTTATTTGGGATTGCGCAGACTGTCAGGGGATTCTGCTCCCAATTATTGTCGCAGCTAGCTGAAATGGCTTTATGGTTCATGGTGTGTGGGATCATGCAGGCATGAGTGTCAACGGATTCTACTCTCGCTTGTAGCCTCAACAAGGAAAGCGCTCACATATACAAACACGCACGATCGTGCAAGTAAAACACATTGGTACTGCTTACGTTTACACATCCTTATGTTTAGCTGTGTATCATGATCAATGCAGCATAGCGTCTTGTCTTATGTTGTAGCGCGCTCAGCTCTAGATCAGTTGCCAGTCTACTGTCCAATCGTTTATTTCATTATCATCTCCTTTGTATAGGACAAGCATGTCATCAACATATCTCGTATTTACGTTGCCAAGGACCTTCATCATGGTGTTTGCAACATTATGTCCGGTGCTGAGATAGGTCAGCTTGACGATGCCTGTGTCGTTGTTATTTGAATCCTGTGGAAACGAATGTGAATATGCTTGGACCCTTGATTTGCTATCACGTTATTTGTCATAGACATGGCTCCATGTCTGAGTGCACGCACATGGGAAAGTATACGTGCACAAAGTCTCCCAGGAAGTAGAAGTCCCAAAATTGATATTGCAAGAGTCCGACACAGCAATATGCTCAGCCTCACCCTAAGCCATTTTCTAGGGCAGATCATGTGACAAGATCACCATTAAGGTCAAACAAATTGCTAGAGGAATGACAACGATATCGTTGAGCCCATGACCCAGAAACAGTTTACGTTAATCGAGAGATCAAACCCAACAGTTTCATCACCACGACGTTATCGGTCATCCCTGGACGTCAGCGTGTGATCTTTTACTGTGCTAAGGAACTTAAGGACAAGCATTGTAGCAAGTATTTGGACCCGGTAATCGCTGGTGCATAGCTGAGTCTGATAACTTATTTCCTGCATTTCTTCGGGTGCATGTGACAAGCAATCCACAACAATTCTTAACCGATTGCACAGACAGAATGTATGCGTGGTGTAGATCAGGCAATCGATGCAAATCAATGTACAGAACTATGGGCGACCAGATTGGCTTGCGTTCTGCAGCAACAATATCAGCAATCGGCTGGGTAGTTTCACTTTCTAGCACATATAAATGTTGATAGTGGTACGTACGGAACCGATCGGTGGCCTTCCTCAAAAGGTTAGCTCGCAAGAACGTGTCTTTGCCAGGTGCACTTTTGAATTGCCGAAGCTCATTGCTTTGAGTACCAGTGGTTTGAATGAGCATGGTCATCCCCGTGCGTGCACAAGCAAGGAGCAGAATCTGCGGTCCCGACTTTGTATTTAAAGTATGGATCGGCTACTGCTCTGTATATGTCCAACATGAGACGCAGATGCTGCAGGGCATATCGATCAGAAGCAGCTTCTTTACCAACTTTGAGAAACTTGTGCAGCACAGCAATGGTATCCTGAAATAGCTGCTCGTATCTGACCCAAACTTCACGTTGTTGAGCAGAGTTTATGAACGCTGTATTCACGCCCTTTCAAGTATAGATTGCAACGTGCAGAACTTAGACAACATCAACATTGGGATGAGCCCGAAACAGTACATCTATGTGTAGTCATCGATGCATATTGTACATCAATAATTTCCCGAAGCAATGCACCACGCATCTTATTGTGGCAATCTGACAAAAGGGTTGTTGAGAATCCACTTCATATAGTACATAAACACAATTGAATTTGGTGCAATACCAGACGACATGAATGAGGTAGTACACCTAGTTATATTCGTATGGATCACGGAGCCCATTTTGTGCTCAGCAGCTTACCAGGACTATGAGTCAGGCAACGAACAAGCTTACCAAGAGTTTCGTGGCAACAAACAAATAAACGTCTAAATCATAGTTTTTGTGAGCAACAAAAGTGGCAATCATCTTCGATGTGGGAGATGTGAAGCATATGTCATTGAACAGCGCATCGAATTAGCTTGGGTCATGACGTGAAGGAGATGTACAACACAATACATGCATTTCTTCCCGTCTTGAAGTAAGGTGTCGATAAGAAGAGGAATATATCCGTCCACAGGTCCCATGATCATCGGTAGACGCGCGTACAGTCGTCATGTTTAGGAAATGACGCAGAGAACGAATTCCGTCCCAATACGCCATGAGTCTGGTCTAATCACCCCAATCGCTGTGCATGCACATCAGCATGGCGAGACCAAACTTTGTGACCATCCAGGTCACATTAGGAAACTTGTTTGTATGTGCCTTGAGTATACTGACAGTCCCGTGGTTGTCAGTGTCATGCCGTGATGCATGTATGTAGAGCTTGACGATCTCACCTTTGGCATGCCGCCAATTAACAACTGAGGTGTTGACACAAGGGGATCAACGAAGGAGTCATCATCCATGTCACCTGGTGGCTCGGTAGACAGCCGCAATATGTACGTCTTTGAATACACGAGTCCTGTCACGGTGTAGCAGACTACTGGAATTCTCAACGAGCACAATGCACATGCAGTCTGCATCCGAATATCCAACATGCCTGCCTGAGCGAGTGGGGTCACCCAGTTTCTTGTGATGCCGCCTTGCCTGATTGCGCAAGCCGAGATCACGAACACATGTCTGGTCAGGATAGTATTTGAAAACCATTTTATATGGTGACCGCTAATCAATGAATTCTGATGACAGGCGGACCTTGAGGTACGTGGTACACTGCGCATCGGATTCCCGATATTTGTGGTTCATCCCGGAAGGCTTCAACATATACCTTGCCACAAGAACCATTACATCAATGTGTCGCTCCGCCTACCCATTCATTTCTTTCGAGCATGCGTCGGAAGGAGACACTTTGTTCCATGGACCCGCAGCGTTTCGAACAAACTACCATGCGCATACCTGTTCCTGTCGAAGTACTAGAATCATCCATTAGATAGCTCGGGTTAATTCCCTTAATATAGCATCGGGGAGATTTAGATACTTAGGAATAGCACTGCGGAAATGCGAA
>NHOP01000801.1:0-12873 GCA_018697155.1 Pyramimonas parkeae | reverse complement strand
ATCGGCTGAGATCTGATTCCACAAATAAAAACAGAAGCCTCCTGTACAACAACACCGCGGGAACCAATGACTTGGTCTAATGATGAATGGTTGGACTAGTGAGAAGACAACCGGAACTCATGATCAAAAGACACGCATGAGGTCCATTGGTAAATTCTGTGCATGCAAAAACGATCACCATTTCAAAACCTAAAGCTTCACGAACACAACATTTGGACATGAAACAGCAATCAGAACCACCTTCCTGGTATGCACACCAGTTTTTCTGGGCGATTGAGCGATGAAAATTTCCACTGCAGTTTCCCTCATAAAAACAGAGGTTGACAGCTGGTGCACCTCATGAAGTCCTTTGCACAACAACATACGTTCTCGCCTTGGACGAGCATCATGGGCTGTGTATGATCAGCTTCTGGTTAGACCACGGTGGTTAACAGCGTTGATGGACAAAATGATGTTGATGTCATGTCTGCTCCTTATGTGCAGGTACAGATTTGAATGACCGAGGGATTGCTCATGGTTCACAATGCCCAAGCCATGTATGCAGGGGCCCAGAATGATCTGGAAGACACACCTTGCATTGGTTGGTCAGAAACTCTATCACCTCTTCACCGTGATCCACTCCAGGCATTGCATGCCTTCCGATCCGCCAAGGTATGTACGTTTGGGATTGAGTATGGAATCCATAATTCCGCATTCTGATTAACTCACAGCAATACATTGCCTTGCACATCTCAGACCCATTGAAAAATATAGCACGCTTAATGCCTACAGTACATCAAGTGAAAGCATGAGCAGGTGAAATTTGGGTTGCTGAAACCACAGTGCTTTAGAACAAAAAGACCAAAATTCAGAACAGTCTGGAAAATCTATTTGCGCCATTTCATTTGTGGACTCTACCCACTTTGAGTACATTGATGTTTGGCGTTTACCGTCCTAGCCGTGAACTTCGTTTTCAATCCATCACTTGACCTCCATAATCACATGACCCGATCCACATGAATAGTGCATACAAACAAGCGCATTCACATCATGTGATAGAAGACAAGAAGAGGAAACAATATCTGTCACACATTCAACGCTCTAATCCGGCATATCAGAATGTATTGATGGCATCGGGCTTGGAATGTCCCGCAGTTGAGCAGTGAGCGTTGGGATTGATGGGCTTGAAGGTTAACGCCAAATTGTCTGCTACTGCTAGATGAGTGCTGGGGCAATGCGTGGGTGCACCTTTGCTCACAAAGGTCAACAGTGAACATATCATGCACTAGCTCCAGCTTGTGATCCACAACCATGCCTGCAAAAGGGACTTGTTGCGATAGTAAGTTGAACAGAGACAGAGCAAGATATCAGAATCATGGGCACATGCAAAATAGCACATACGAGCAACAGCCTTGCAACCAGTGGCACATCACAAGCACACTAAACAAAAAATGCAACTCACAATTTGACGGTACTATAATACAACATGCGCACGAAGAATTTTTCTTGTACAAGTATATTTGTATGCAAGTAGTTGATCGAATGCATGTATTCTCTTTGAGTGTTGCGAGCAGCAAGTCACAAAGGATCAGTGCAAATCTATCGCTTGACAAAATCTGATGTGCACATCAAAGCAATCCCTACAGTCATTACAACAGGGCGGCCATTATATTAAGATAACCATGTCTTCACATATTCATAAACTGCAAACGATTCGTGGCATTCCAGAGCAGCTTCGAATAAACTTCCAAAAGTGAAAGCAAAAAAAACTGGCGAGCGAAATAGCACGCAACCTTGTACATGTTATGGCTCAGCTGGTTGAACATCGGTAATGCACTGTATGGTTGCAAGTGTGAAGGAATTGTGTAAGGAAATGCCTCAGCTGAAAACGTGTCATATATCTTGCTGGCTGGAATGTGCACTTAAGGAAATGTCATGCTGTAAGGAGCATGACATTTCCAATGGACACATCAACACCAAGGACCTAGGCGCTCAAACAAAATCGCTACCTTCTTGATTGTGTATCCTTATGCTACAACAAGAATAGCACATAATCGAACATTGCAAGCAGGGCAAAAGCGCCTATAAGGGGATATACCAGACCAAAGTGTGGTCCAATGAAGCTGACTGCTGAGATCCGCTTCAGCAGCAATGTCTTTAAGTAACGCCATCAACGCCATCTGCAAGCAACAACTTGGCAACATGTTGTCAGAACACTAGGTTTATCATTACCAGAGTCAAGGTGATCCACACACAGAAGTACAAAAACAACGCAATTGGTTGAGGAAATCGAGCGCACTCCAAACGAACTGCACACTCTGCATTGCGCAATAAAAACATACCACCGACGCTTGCTGAAAACAGTTTGGGAGCAACAGCTGATGGTTGAACATACCCAACAACTGAACACGCGAAAGCTCGTCATAGGAAAGATCCGTCTTTGCCATCGCCAAGGCTCAGATCGTGCACAACAAAAAAGCGTAGGATGCTTCACCGCAAGGGCGATTCTTGTGCTGAATAGTTGCAGATACTTAATGTATTCCATTGAGTTTGAAATTGAACCTGACGGATCGATCAACGGTGCATTCGGTTCAGAGACAAGTACACCCCTGTCCGCGGATCAAACTCGACCTGCCAGCCGAGGTGGATCAATATACCAGTTGGAGAGGCAACCGCCCCCCACATCAAGGTTTAAGAAAGGTTTGATGCACCTGGACTTCTCCCAAAGCTGCCTCACATGCGGCGCAGCGCAGTATTGGCTCAGTCTGCTCCAACTCCACGGCAGTGCGTATGAACATCTGAGAGATGCGCACCAAGCCATCCATACAACATTGATGTCTGATCAGATGTCATCCTGCCTGGGCCAAGTTGTTATTCGCATAGTGTAGTATTGCACATGTATACACCACACTCACACCAAGTTGAGCGCTTCCACCGACTTGTTCCTCCAGCAAAAAAAAACACGACATGAGGGGGCTAGCCTTTCGAACACACAGCAACCTCGTAGCAGATCTCGACATACTTGCGCATGCATACTGTACGTGAGGAAGTATCAATTATTGATACTGGCCATTTGTCTCTAGAGAAAATGCCCATTGATGAACAACTTATACTTGACACAACATACCAATCCTAAACGCTGAGTGAATCCTCGAGGAAGGAATGAAAACACTTTGCTGTTCAGTACTACAACCTGATACTCTAAACAAACATGTACCACCCCCATGGCTGGAAATGGGTTCAAATGTAGCGCATTCCTTCAATCATTGGCAGTGTTCCAACCAGTATGAGCAGCGGGCTTTTCCATTCCCATCGCATGGTACGGCAGGCTGTTCACAACTACAAACGGGAGCTCTCACCTTCATGTTGTCATCAGCACGCTCAAATTTGTGCAGCAGGTCTGCCTTCTTATTGGCGGAAATAGGCTCTGCAGCCAGGCGTTGCGCAAGCTCAACAATATCTTGATCCTCCTGCAAGATCCTCCCATTACAACCAAGAAAATCCCAGACTACTTCTAGATTGTAGATGGCGAACATGCTTAGGGCCTGCAGGCAAGGTGATAAACCACTTCAAGGGTCTAATCCACAGGCTAATCCCTGAACAGTTCTGACGAGACTCAGGGTTTGTTCATACAAGCGAGATGTACTGCGCTTAAGAAAAAATTGTTTACCGCCAGGAAGCAAAGTCACTTTGGGACCGCAACTGGTTGGTGCGACAAGTGACCAAGACAATCGTGCCTGACTCCAGCGTTGCCACGGCCAGAGAGTGAAATGGACCTGGCAGGTGTATACAACTGCAAGAATTACAAAACCCTAAGCTTTCCAAGACTTGACGGGAACAAATAGTGCATGCAAATATTGAGCGTGCAACACATCCCAAGGTTGAACAGTTGGTATGCAAATGACTGGATTTGGCATGTTGAGCCCAACACATACTGTTCTATGTGCAGCAGTAGAACATATCGCTTACCCAAAGGGCAAGGCGCCATGTCAACTGAGTAACGTGCAAAGTTCTACTGCTGCAAAAGGTATCCTATGCGCGTGGAGTTGTATGAATAGCTCTATCCGATGGAGCTCAGTTCAGGCAACCAACAGAAAAAGTGGAATTGCAACGCAAAGGCGAGATTTGCACCATTGCTGTGGACGTCATGAACTGTGCACAAAGTCGATTCCAAATCAATTGTCCATACTCACTTCTCTCAATGCATACTCACTGCGCGCAATCTTGTGTACGGTTGCAACAGGTGTGACAGTCATGGTCACTGCTAACAACGAACAAATGCGGAAGTGCAAGCAGTGTCTACACTATGACGCAGTTATCAAAGAAAGAATGGTGCACCTCTGTCATATCTGTCATGAAATATCTCCCATGATCCGCATGTGTACTGGCGATAATGCATATAGTTCACAATTGTAATCATCCTTATCATTACCATCATAATCATCATCATTGGTATCATGATGCGGACAACCATCATCGTTACTATTGTCATCAACATTGTCATCATGTATAGTCTCTCTTGTAATCTCTTCGTACATACACTGACCATAAAGCGAACACAACGTAAGGATCTAGTCTGGTACATAAGGACCATGTTCATTATACTCCCATACTCATATTCCTGTATGCGGACTTCCTTACACGTATGGCAATATACATTCTCCTTAGATCACACAACATGTGTATATACTTGATGTGCGGGTGTTGAAGGTTACCCTGCGCCCCAAAAGGACCTCGCGTGCTGTTCGGTTTACATCGCTCCCTAGAGGCCATGTCCTTGTATACATACACATTTTCATACACATACACAAACGAAAATTGATGTGCAACCATTCGTTCTTGGATCAAAGAAGCTGGAGCAGACATCCTAGGGAACATCTGCGATTACATCCTCCGGGATATACCAACATACTGAGCTGCTGCGCTGGCACACAAGTGCAGATGAAAGAGTTTTGTTTTGCATGGATGAACACAGATCAGCAGACCATCCTGATGGGGATACTGAGGAATGTTCTCCTTAGATCGCATCATATATTGGTATACCTGATTAACGGGTTTTGAAGCTTACCCTGTGCACCGATAGAACTAATCGCGCGACTCAGTTGACATTGTTTCCCTCACTGTGGGTAAGGGTTGTGTCCATACCCATGAGGATGGAACGAAAGGGCTAGATATCCACACCAGATTGTGCATACGAAGGAATGAAATTTGCCTATGAACTACTTGACGGCTCTCGAATGGAAGACGGGCTCACGGCGGCAACTTTTCCAATTCACTTTAAGGTGGGCTCTGATAGCAAGTTTCGCAGTTGATTGCGAACGACTCACAATGATTGAACCTTGCCTCATTTGAATGATATCGTGACCATGATGTTGTGACACATGGCAGGACATGGTAAGTCTATCCTGCGTTCTAAGGTTGGACTACATACTTATAACTTGCGCATGTAGGAACAGGGCACAGCAAGACGGTCACTTCTTGGAGTGATGTCTACAGTCACCAGGGAGAATGATACTCTTCCTTGTGTTTATATTTTTATGTGTGTACATCGAAATGTGACCAGTGGCTCTACAATTATCGATGCTGCGGGCAGACAAGCTTTGGAACAACTTTGAACAAATCCTCGGAGGAACTCCAACATACAGAGCCTGCGCATTTGGCATCTGACTGCAAATGGAGCACATAATGATTTTTCGTATGGACGAAACCACGTCAGCAGGTTTTCCTGATGGCAGTGACGATATACTTTCTCCTTGAGCTTTTCGACACACGTTGGGACTTGATACGCAGGTTTGAAGGTTACGCTGTACATCGATAAAATGTAGCGCGCAACACAGTTTGACACCGCTCCCCGCTTTGTGTAGGGGCCATGTTCCCATGTATGTGTATGAAACACATACAAAAGATGTTCTTGTATATTGGATCGGCAGGTTGTTCTAATGGACTCTCCTATAATCATGCAACATATGTTTGCATCAGGCATATGGGTTTTGAAGGTAGTACAGGTACAGCGAATCCAGCAAGCATGGAAATCGGTCCATGTGGCTCCCAGAACTTTGGGTAAGGCAACCTTCAAACTCCAAGTAAATGTACCTGATACATGGAACCTCACAAGCTTTCATTCACGTTCTTCACATATGTGCTCTGAGTGTCAAATACTGTGGCTTGAAACCAACATACAGCAGGATAACGAGCTTGGAAGGTTCCATGCAAAAACACATCTCTAGTCCGTATCGACAAGCACAGCTTCGTATTGTACTGCGTTGCATTGACTGTTGAATGATACAGCCAACAATAATCTCCGCGAAAAATGGATGTGCAGATTTCAGCAAGAGCACGAGTGAACATTTCTCGGATTCCGCACTATGCGCATTGACTTGGTGTTTAACTTAGCACGTAGATTTGATTTACATGGTACAATATGGATCGGTGAGGGACACGACCCATATCCACTACACTGGAGGCCATGCGGGAATTTGTAACTTCAAGAGTTGTTCGTGTTCCATGCAATAAGCGTACCAACTGAAACACACAAGTCAAAGCACATAATGTGGAATCCAAAGCGAAACATTTAGTAATCCCCATCAGGACCAAAGGCTAATCGATGAAGTGTATGCATTTGAGAACACCATCATTTCGTGCACATAAATAGGTGTACAGGTCCTTCCGAACCAAGACAAGCAAGCATGAAACCAGAAGACCAAACAATGCTACCTTCCAGTGCAGAAATGCGGAAGGACGAGAACTGGTTTCTTGTCCGTACCTCCCCGTGCATGACCGGCTCTTCTTCAAGCACTCCAGCCCACAATGTGTCCAGATGCAATGTGAGCATCCCTAGTGCAAGCAGCAGCAGTGTGTGCTCTCCCACCACCCCTCTCATCAATAAAGACAACTTCTATTTTGATTGGGTATTGGAAGAGGTATTCTCCTGCTCAACTCGAGGCTTGCCATACCTACAACAGAGCAAACGCCATTGAAAGGTCAACCTGAGAATTTCAAGCAAACCAAAACAAGGACGCTCCAGTGTCTTTATCCAGGAATCTCATGGAGACTTGCAATTGACCGAATCTGCTGTTTTGAAGCTAGCCCAATTGAAACGCAAACGTACAAAACCCTGACTTGCGCAGCGGGATGTCATGCACTCAGATAAAGGGTACTTCACAAGAAACCGAAGTAAATCCATGCACCAAGTCAAACGCACACAATATATCTTATGGCGTAGAATCCGAAGTTGTGCGACATTGACACATCCATATCAACAAGACCTGGTGTTGTGCTTGTGAAAACATAGTTGGCACTGGAGAGTATTGTTTGTTTCTGAATATGTATCCGAGGATTTTGTGGTGAATCAAAGCTCTCTCCACCGTCACCTTCAGCATCTTAGATAAAATAACAACATTTCTGAATGCACACATAAAACACATGAAACATACAAATGTTAGCATGCGATGACGGAATTAAGCGCCCCTCAGCTGATACGGCTCCCCGCCCTTCGCGAAAGGGTCATGTTCATTTACACACATACAGGAATTGAAATGGGGGTCTTGAATTTAACAAAACGCACCAAATGTACCAATGAACTCAATGCCACTCAGCTTACATGGCTCTCAGCCCTCTGGGTAAGGGTCATGCTGTTTCAAAGGGCGGGGAACCATCTCAACTGTATCGTGCGCCAGGTTCTATCAATGTACAGGGAAGCATGCAACACCCATGCACTAGGTCGAAACGCATCTTGCGTGATCCAAGGAGAGTGTTTCCTGTCATCCTCATCAGGATAGTCTGCTGACCTGTGCAAATCCGCATGAAACAAATTCTTTGTGCGCATCATCCGAAGTCGGGTGCCAGCGCGCATGCTCTGCTTGTTGGTGCATGTCCGAGGATTTATTCATGCTTCTAACCCAGCTTGTCTGTTCCAGCTTCTTGGATTGTAAATTGAGTGGTTGCACTTCGAAAAGCATATACAAAAAAGAAAAATTAGGTGAGGTATCATCAAATGAGGGTGTTGTTAAAAATCATGGCTGATGTATGATAATATTCGCATATGGGGGCCCGTCTTGCTCTACTGGACTCCATCCTGCGTGTGTTCCCATCGACATGTGTTTGACAGGTAATGGCCCAAACTCACAACACAGGATAAACTTCACACATCTTGCCAGTTGCCACAGCATAACATGCTCAGCTACATTCTCATGAGGCAATCTATCATCACGTATCGATTGCGATCAATCTGCAAACCCACCATAGCAAGCATCCATGTATCCAATTGATGATCTTGCCATCGTCAGCCCAACTTTATTTCAAGAGCCGTCAATTATGGCTGAACCAAGAGCCGGACGGAGGACAGCACAGCAATAGGGTACCTTGACGGGAAGGTGATATGTACGTTGGCCTGGGAGGTCAGCTTATTGACTTGTGTTTAATGTTATCAACCATCTGCATATGAATCACAAAATGCGTTTGAGTTGCATGGATTTACTCAAGTCAATACAACATCTTAACGGGAATGACGAGATACGCTCACCTTGGATCACGCAGCGTGTGTTTAAACTTGATACGTGGGTTTGGAAGTTTACATTGTCCAACGACGGAATTTAGAGCGCACCTCAGGTGACATGACTCCCTGCAAGTTTAGTGTATATGTACGGACAAAACCAACTAATCATGTCTCTACATACATATAAGGGTGGAGATCCTTGTCAACCTTGTCACGTGCTTAATCCTACAGCATCATAAGGCTACCTCAAACATATATTGGAAAGATATGTCAAACATTACATACACCGAACTAGCCCAGCTAATATCTGTAGCCAGCATACTCTCAAAATTCATACATCATGCATCGGGAGACTTTGAGTGTATGGCACACACGAAGGATGCAGATCTCCACCATAAACTTTCTGATCCAATCAACGACTCACTGTGGCACAAGCTCGTTGCACCCGCCAAGTTTTTCAAAAATAATACTACACTGAGATGATATGATCATTTGTCACAATCTGTCAAAAGCCATGTTGGAATCAACACCGGAAAATTCTAACACCGAATATGTCATGTTTGCACATTTCCATATGGCTCTGGCAATAATCGGCAATGTGTGCGTTCCTCCACAGCCGATTCCAACTGCACGCTCGCGCACTATAACATGACCCCTTCTCTATGCGCAGGTAGCAACATCACCATGGCCAAGCAACAACAGACAAACTCGTAAAGCAGGTTGGCATGATACTATCCGGGAGCAATGATCTAAACGTGTAAACAACTGCCGTAATGGCTGGTAGTAATACATCATTCCAACAGTAAACATATGCCTTTTTGTGCGTCGATAGCGGGTGCCCACCAGGCACGTTGCACTTCACTGAAGACGTGTTTCTGTTTGCCATACGAGTTTTCAAACACCATGCTGTACGCCACCACTCCCGTGAGGGCGAATGTCAACGGTTTCAGATAATCCACCTGGCGAACCCCAAAACTGCTTGGGCAATCAGAAATGAACTGACCTGAAGGCAAGCAGTTGATTCGGAAGATGGAAGAGCCGTGTCGACAAAAGTATGTCGCCGGCCCAAGGTATATGATGAAGCAGGCACTTGGGCATGCATTGCATTCTACTACGTCTACAGCGGGACCTCCAAGGCTCAGACATAACGTTTGTGTTGGCAGAGAAACAAGTAAGCAGCTACATCATGTGCCAGAGCAACTAGGGCACCGAGGGAATGGTAACCACCATGCAGCACCCGATTCTTCTTGGACACCTTTCTTGATGTAGGAGCCTCAATCTTGTCGCGATTGTTTCATGCATCTGGCAGGGGCCAGCAACCTAGTCGCAACAATGAATCCAAGCAGAACAAGTAAAGTCGGCTAGAAGAACATAGGCAGGCTTGCGGCGCTGGCGCATTGTAGGATCCCTGGCTGATCATTTATACCAATGTTGAGAAGCGACAAGGCGCATTCATGGGTCGCGCTTGATTCGTTGAACACCAATATTGATGTGTAAACCATTGAATTGAAAACCTGCAAGAGACTTGTTTGGTAGCAGCTAGTAATTGTTGTTCAGTTCTAGGTGCTCTGCAGCAAAATGCGAATGATGCCGCCATGACTCTAGCCGTTGAATTGATTTTCGATTGTAGTGTCCGTAGTCAATCCTAGTGGCCATGACAGCCACAGGCAGTTGCTGAGAGCACCATTCCTTCGGGTTTTGGGCAGGCAAACCCGTAGGAATGAATCCTGAGCTTTCAGCTTGGTAATCCTACACTGCCTGTGTTGCATGGAAGCACCAGGAGGTCATGCTCCTTTGATGTAGAATCACACGTATCTTCATACCACAAGCACATCGAGTTTGCTGTTACTGTTGAGAGCATTTGGACACTATGAAGATCCAGAGGGTACATTGGATTGAAAGACTCGTGGTCAAATCGTAAGACTGTATTGACAAGTAAACGGACACCGAAACATGCATGTGTACTCACTTGGAAGTATGGGCGAGTTCTATTTCTACGCATACCTCCCCAAAAGAACTCTTTACAGCTTTCCACCAGGTCATCGTACAAGGAAGCTTGCAGCACGAGGCGGCTGGCACTGTGGCGAATTTGAGTGCCTGTGTGAATGAAAAATATAGACATCGCAGTACACACCATCCACGTCACAAACATTCAACATAAATCCCTCTTCTGCATGTGGTTTCACTTCTTTTTCAGTTTGCATTGTGTGTAACAGAACATGCCGGAAAATCATACATTTGGTTTCTCGAGACATTTTGTGAAATACGGCATCTGTTGTCTGCTGTCTCTGTGAGAAACAGACTTTACAAGCAAGCTGAAGTATCTCATCCAATGGCTATGATTGAATCTAGGTATCAAGCCACTCTCGATTTGATCCAATATTGAAGACATGATCGGTGGTATCACTGATGATTGCATTGGTCGCCGAAGTATTTATCACCCTGCGGAACATGGATTTATCTTCAATTGCTGCAAGGTTCATAAATGGCATTAAAACCTTGTTTGGAAGGCTTCGGAATTTTCTGATTGCATTGTGATGATAGTGTGCACAAAGTTAGTTGCAAATATCAACACTGGCCTTCATAAACGATACCATCATTTAAAAAATGATGGTTTTGAGACAAAATTTCAATTTGCAAACATGTCTATCGCCAATCCAGGCTGATGGACAGTTTATGACATCTTTATGGGATCCGCATTATGCAGGTCACGGCGATTTGCCCAGCTAGTGGATATTTAAATCTACAGATTCCATGAAATATATACAGATTCCGTGAAATATATACAGATTCCGTGAATATCCATGAAGCTGTTGGATGGAATAAAGCTATTCAGCTCACAACCATCGTTGCTTGGTGCAAATGAAGATTTGTGTGCGACGTCACACCAAGTTTGAGAGGTTCTGAGATAATGTATGAATTCATCCATGCACAGCAATGTAGTTGAGACACAACAAACAATTGTCACAAAGCAGTTGCAAGGAATGCAGTAGTGTTCGCTTTCATCTTTGCTTGTCCGACTCTTAGGGACCTACACACCCTTGCTCTTTGCTTCACATGTACTTCCTCAGTATACCTGCACATACTGAGGAAGTATGTGCAGGTTCCCATCCACATATTCATTGGTCACATGATTTCCCAATTTACTGATTGGATGCAACACCCAACGGAATGAAAAGATCTCGGGCTCTTAACCCTCGCTCTAAACCTCAACGGCGTGTACACCGGTCAACAATGCATACTGATCTCATCGTATCCCAACTATGGCATAGTTCGAATGTCCGTCTGTTAGGCAATTTTAATGACGGCTGCCGTCCAAACTCTAGCAAATGGTCGAAAGCCTTGAGCGCGGGCTTCGCTAATTTTTGCACCTCCTGAGAGCAAACTTATAACGTTTTTGGCAGGAACGTGTCCACATCAAATAGTCTGCTTGGAATGAATAAAGTGGTGAACCTTATCCAAGAGATCAACTGTGATACCTCACATTGGATCCTACCCGATGTGCTCGTTGACCGCGTACACGGGTTTTCACGGGTATCTTGTGCACAGGTGGACTGTTTAGCGGCTCGGTTGTTCCGGCCTCTCGCCCTGTGGGGACGGGTCCCGTCACAATCAGGCGCGGGCAATAGCCCTGACAAAACCTCACGTATGCGCGCTTTTGAACCGTATGCGCGCTGTTGAACGCCTTCTCTTTGGGATAACCTACATCAGGTTTGCCATCACTGTGTCTCGGTTTACATCTCGCTAATCGAAGTTGACCACCCAGCATGGCCGTTTATAAAGCAACGGCCTAGGCTGTACCGTTTATTCTCTCAGAATAAACGGTATTGTTTAGGCGACAAGTAGCAATATTCGCGAATCGAAGATGACCTGCCAAGCCAGCACCTGCTTCGAGAAATCATCGGCCGGGGCAGTACCTGTAAATATATCAATGGATAACGCTCATTGTTCAGGCGATTGGCAGAATTTCTCGCGGATCGCATAAGACCCGTCAAACCAGCATTTCGTTGGTTCGAGAAATCATCGGCCGAGGCAGTACAGATTATGGTGATCGTTTTAGCGATGGGTACCTCGCCGATCGGAGGTGACTTGACAGCCCAGCACCGCATCCGAAAATCATCGGCCGAGGGAGTACCTGTCATGTGGTTGAGTCGATTTTTGATACTCGATACATGATCGAAGAAGATATACGGCTTTGATATATCAACGGCCGAGGCAGTCCCTATGGTGGTGTGGTGGATAGCTCGCTAATCGAAGACTGCCCGCCAAGCCCGCAGGGCCCCTGATCAATCATCGGCCAAAGTGATCGCTTATACTACACACTTTTACGCTGTATTATGTATGGGGACATGACCCTTACCACAAGGGCGGGGAGCCATGTCAACTGAATCGCGCGCTAA
>NHOP01000800.1:0-12875 GCA_018697155.1 Pyramimonas parkeae | reverse complement strand
GGTACTTGACCGTGTTTTACACAGACAAACAAGCCAGATGTAGGGAGGGTAGCTCGGCGCGTGCCATCGCAGAGTCGCGCAGCCAAATCCTAACCTACAGAGCTTGTAAGCATCCACAAACCGAGAGAAAAAAATGTGTTCAGCGCAAACATGGCCACATAAATAGCGTTATGGGCCTCGAACACAATCACAAAATACCAGTAGGTCTGAATGTTTCTACGCACAAAAAATTCTTTGGTAGATGCACACAAAAAATACACGG
This sequence comes from Pyramimonas parkeae, assembly GCA_018697155.1. Classification (NCBI taxonomy): domain Eukaryota; kingdom Viridiplantae; phylum Chlorophyta; class Pyramimonadophyceae; order Pyramimonadales; family Pyramimonadaceae; genus Pyramimonas; species Pyramimonas parkeae. Next base: position 12,613 of record NHOP01000800.1, on the reverse strand, counting down.
GTATCCAACAGCATTGAACAAACCGGAGATGTTGATTCATATGAATGTGCACAGATCCCCAGGCGGATCCAACTCGGATGACAAAACCCGTCTCGTTGATTTCTACGCTACATGCTGCTGGCTGGCATGGTAGACGGATAATGAAGTTTATCTTGCGCGGTCGTAAAATGATTGCAAGCACCAGTCATGGCATGGCTTCATGCTCAGAAGGTAGAGATACGTTCAGATATCCAAGGAGCTCAAGAGGTGCTTATCTTATTGTGACCACAAAATCGGTCATCGTCTGGAGATTAAGATTGTCCAGAGGGCTGTGTGACCAGAGTTCATCCAGATTCAGCACAACACACATCTTCTTTACACTCACATGACTCAGTGTGTTGTTGGCGGACTGAGCGGCGCGCGAGAACCTACCCAAGCCATTTGAAACGTGTGTCCTGTGCACAGGCCATGGGGGATCCCGTTGGAAGTCGGCCTTATGGCCTTGTTGCGCAAATTTGTTTGCTCTACACGTGTACTCATGCAACCCCTGGGCGACGGGATGGTGGACTACGTCCATCATCAAAAGCAGACCAGAACCGGCATCGATCCTTGGACTAAGTGTACAATATCTGAGTCTTGTACACCTTTAAGACTCTGATATTGTACACTTAGTCCGAGATGCGCATAGTATCAGCCATAGTCTTTCAAACTTACAAGTTTGATTGTGCTTTGCTTGTAATGTTGCAGGCGTATCATGCTGTGGAATGAAATGCGCGATGTTCACAATACTAAGCCCACATGCAGATGTCATTGAGGGTATAGGTGCCAAGGCTCAGCAGCAGGTACAGGGCTTCCTCAAACCGATACGGCCTTTGTTTCTATCACACCTGCTGCGACAATGCGTGAAATACCAAGTTTGAATTACCAAAAGTAGGCTGATGAATACTGATATCGCATGGATTTAAGGTAGAAGTTTTTTGAAAGCTGCTGACAAGCATGTCTGCGACGCAGCTGAAGGCTTCGTTTCTGGATAAAGCAGGAAGGCTCAATCCGGAACCAAGTTCCGGAAATGGTTGCACACACCGTGAACATGGTGGGCATACTCAATATAGTGGTCGCGCAGCCCAGTGCACGCCTGCAGCAAAACATTCCAAACCATACCGTAGGGAGGTGAATAATCGTCCAAGCTTCAAAGTGACAACAGCATAACCAGCAGGTTGTGAGTAGAATCCAGCAGGCATGCGCGCACGCTGGTGCGAAATAATGCAAAGAAACTTGCCATGCTGTACTCAGGAATATTGAATTCAAGCGCTTAAGCGGTCACAACTATGCAGACGGTCATGCCCTAGGAGTGAGGTAAGAGAGATATCATCCAATGCAGTTTTGACAGGAGTGAGGAGATCCTAGCACCAAGCAGTGCTTCAAAGCCTGCTCAACCGATGTGAATACATACTGAACTAGACTTTCTACTTCAGCAACAACCATCCGTGTAGAGTTCAGATCTCAGCATGATGATCTTGTGTATGAATGAATGTGGACATCTTGCTTCAATTTAAACTCTAAGATCACATCCTGAAGGAGGTGTTGAAGCTCTTGCACATCAAATGCCTTGCTGAACTTAGCAGCTCGCTTAAAACTTTGGAACGCAAGGTTTTGCTCTTGCTCCTACAACCAACCTACAATTGAACAATAAGACCGCTAGCGTTGTATTGGGAATGCTAGACATGCAAGACTTGAGTGGTGGTACCCACTGGGAAAACTCGATTTCAAGTAAAACTGTGTCCTGACCCCCCCAAAAGGCGCTACATATGCAGAGGCTGGAAACCGTGTCTACCCATGCGTAGATGCTCAAAGACACGAGCATGGAGCCCGATCTCAATCAGCTCTGGGTGCCATTGCAATGTTGGGGCCAATCACATGTGCTGACGATTTGTTCGCCTTGCTGGCGGCCATAAGGGTCTCCAACACAATTGCCGACAATATTACTAGTACACTAACATATCGTAGCAAACACATCATACGGCGGTTGTTTCGAGGAATGGTATGCTTGTCATGTCCCTCCCGCCAGTGTAGCATTTCGATCACTTATTGTTCGAGGTAATACCTACCCATAACTGAAGTCGATCAAGGGACCTCTTGAGAAACAACAAGCCACCCTACTCACTAGGCTATGCCCAACGTGGCGGATCTGATCGTCAAGCCACCATTTGACCCTGCCACTCAGTCCGTGGCTGGGTCACGTGAATTCACATATGCACACCCTCAAGTGATCTCACCTCCAGCAGTTGCACTCCCGCCGCCATCTTCTCTTGACCCACGCCCTGCAGGGTCTGCGCGGCCAGGTGCACTTTGCTGGGCCCCTGCCATGGCCCAGGCGGCGCTCTCAGCGTCTCCAAGCCGTTCTCCCCTTCCTCCTCCTCCTCCTCCTCATGCCTGGACCCTAAATCGTGCGCGTCGTCATGAGGATCGTCATCTCGGGCAAAAGAAGAGCCGCCACCAGCAGCAGCAGGTGCCGGAAGGGGGATGGTATCGCACGTGCTGTCTCCGCTTAGAATCACCACCTGGCTGCCTGGAGACGTGAAAGGAGAAAACAAAAAGCAAGAAGTGTCGGAACAGCTGCAGTCTACTAACGCGACCAAAAACTTGACGCGGATGAACCCGTGCATGGATTACTGCCTGCTCCACGCGACATGCCTGCTACCCCACTCGCACTGCTACCCCACTCAAGCACGTACACATAGGTATGGTGAATAGATTGGACTAAGGACAGCGGGTCTTGAAGATGGTGAGGCTGTACTGCCAGAAATACCGCCCAACATCGCCAGCAATACCATTAGATGAGGCAAGACAATTGTACTCCGGAGTTTATATGGATAATTTCCAAATTCCAGGAACGCCGCTGTGTCAACTGAGTTTCTAGCAAGGGCCTGTTCGGAAAGGGCACGATGTAGCCGGTAGCGGCGTGAGGAGGGCGCGAACACGTCTGCAAGCTCCATGTGTTGGCCTGTAAGATGAGATCGCTTAGAACCAAGCTGTGCTTCATTCAAGGTCCACGCAAGAACCTAAAGAGAGATGTTCCTAAAACAAGTGTGGGTGTGCCTGACTTTCGTACCTAGCATAGGCCGGTTGTGCACCACCACGCCACGCATGGACACGCGGTTTTTGAACCACTCCTCGCTGATGAGGTCAACTACAGGCAGCTCCAGACTTCCTTCACTGGCAGAGATCGACTCAGAAGCATCCCTGGATGTTTTTCCCAACACTCACATCGTCACGCAAAGCCAATGACTCGTTTGGGGCCATTCGAACAACGAAACCCTCGAAACGCTGCAATGGTATTTTCGGATGTTCTGGCTGTTTGAAACGCTCCAGAAGGTGTTTTGGTTGCTTCTATGGGGCTGGGTTTGGCTCAGCAATGCCAGCCTTCTGCAGCACTCTGTCTATTATTAACATGGGCTGAGAACAGAAGAAGTGCAAGAGAGGTGTACAGTAAGTGGACAGAGAATACTCATGCATCGTACAGTACTGTTGTGGCTGAAACATATGGCCAATACATGCTCATGGATTGCTCTATGGAAACATAGATGTATTCCTTGGAGAAAACGATGCACAAGTATGCATATTATTTGAATATTTACGTAAACATTTGGGCGCCTCGATTGCGCAGTCGCAAAAGCAAAGGGGTCCGCTTTCAGAATTTGGCAGGGACGAATAAAATTTCAAAGCGCTTCAGGTTGGGCCGGCGTGCATGGCCACAAATATTCGTCGACGACTTGCGATCCGGACCAGTGCAGAGTTTAGTACACATAGCAGTCGGCTGTAATATAACAGCTAAGCTCGCATGCGGGATGCAAGTTCAGCAGTCAACAACGCAATGCCCGACTCGTCGCTCAGTGCACTGCCAATGTCTGGGCCAGAATCCGTCACGGGCAACTTCTGCGCGGACAAGTTTGCAAAACGAACCAAAGTCTTCTCCCTCACGACTCTTGCAGAAGCGGTTGCATGAAACGCTGCACAGCAGCAACGATGTGGGAACATCATATTATTCATACCCGACAATGGCACAAGTCGAGAGCTGTGGGAGAATAGTGGCGCGCTAGTACCTGAGCATGTGAGCTACGCCAGTGAGCCAGGGAAGACGAACGCTACAAACGTGATCTCCGTACGCACACACCTGCAAGCCGCCCCTCAAGCCACACCCGTTGTCCGTCGGCGCGCGCACCATCTGACACAATCTCTTCCTAGTGTTGAGACATGATGCAGAAGCCGGGCGTGCGCAAGGATGGCAGCGCCGTCTGTTGTATGCTCCAGAGTGGGGCATCTAGAACAACAATGTGCATCATGATTCCAAACAAGAAGTAACATGTACCTATGGCACAAATGCAGTACCGTTGACAACCAAGGTATGGGTGCAAGAACTGGTAGCGTCGAACATTGAGTATTCCCCGTACTGTGCCGCAAGCATGGAAAACACCGTGTCTTTGCAGATCATGTTCTTATTCGCCCATGACCAACAAGGCTGAAAACAGTCGTGGCCAGAAAACAAAAACGACAAGGTCGAGCCCTTGAACCACATCCCAACGCTAGACCAACAGATAGCATCAAAAACCAAGTTCAAAGCAGTGGCAAAGAAACAAGCTGAACGAGCATAACCAGACACAGACAATGAATATGCAAACACTAACAATTGTTAAGGCCAAACCTTTTACTCCCGAGTACCCAAAGGCGAACAATGAAATTGGTCACAAACCAACTCTTGCACCCCCGAGCCTGCTCACACCCAGAACCATCTGTTTCAACTCCATTGACAAAGCTGCAAGAAAGAAGTAGTTCGCGTCGTTTATTGCATGGTGGAAGCATGCACCACCATCCACATTCTTCTGTAGGTCAGCGCCGCACCAGCATGGAGGGCTGCGTGTCGGTCCAAATGAGAATTGGCGGGGCAGCTCCGCCTCTCCCGGAGGCGGGAGCGTCAAGTTGTATCGTATCCATGTCCACAAGGGCGGGCACGGCGCCGGAGTCTGGATCTCTGGCTCCCCCTTGACAGTCTTCCAGGCCAGCGTACGCCGGGATGTGGTACCGCACCGCCTCGTACTCCCCGCGCGCGTTGGAGGAGCTCACCACCCCGGGATCACCATGAGCCCAAGCCGGTTCAAAGTCCCACAGAAGAAGCTGGACGCGCACGCCGCCGCCTGGAGGGTAGGTGTACACACCACTCTCTCGAACATGCAGACGCTGTTGAGCATGTTAAACATGGTACACAGTTCGTTGCATTCACACGTGGTGAATGTAGCACTGTAGCGTATACGAAACGTATTTGAGGACATGCTTCTTCCCAAAAGGGTGTGAACTGCTTCGCGCGCTAAGTTCAATACGTGCACAGGGTGACCTTCAAAATTTGGGTATCATGTCAAAACACCTGCTGCGTGGTTCAATCAGAACAAATCTCGCAATCCCATTAGGATAGTCTGCTGATCTGTGAGTATCCATACGGAACAAACTCTTCCTGTTGTTAATATGTAGTCGGTTGCGGCCCGTAAGCTTTGCGTCTTGGTACAGCAACGAGGATTTGTTCACAGTTGTCCCCAAGCATGTCTGCTCCTGCATCTTGCGCAGAAAGATAAATGGCTACACCTCGATGAACATATTCGAACATAAAACAAAACTGTAGCATCAACTGTGCCATGCAATATACATGACACTTTGGTCAATAATGAATAGTACAAAGTGAAAAGTGCATACTACAAAGTACACAACCCACATGACATAGCAACATGTACATGGTACAACATACCTAGTGAGCAGTATGAAGTACAATGACAAATAATTGCAGTACCAGTAGGACAGGCAGATGAAACGTGCGCAGTTTCTTACTGGCTGAGCAGGTTGATTGCTAACAGAGATGGCAGTGCAACTCGGGAGGGACTGTGCAGGGCGAACAGGAGGCCCATGGCGGATGTGTTGAAAAGAAATTAAAAATCAATTTTGCACAGCCACTGCAAACTGGTACGGCTCTTCATCGACACTTGTACAGCTGAACTTAGGGACTTGCTGCCAAACAAGACGCAAAAGCTTGGGCCTAGTGGGTATTGTTGCGGATGATTTGAGGATTCGGAAAAGTGATTGGTGCGACATAAAATCCATTGCAGCCCATGACTCTTACCCAGATGGAGCTAGTGTGAGACGAGCTGTGAAACAGGATTCGCCGCTGGGATTAATTGGGTAAGCTTGATTTGAAACACGTGCATTCAAATCTAATGTTCTTTTGTAAATGCACGCTTTCCTCCCGGTCCAGAGCAACATCGAATGTCTATCGAATCTGCGAAAACGAGAACAGCGAATGCGTAGAGAACAAAAATAAATCGAACAAACACAGAACCAAAATCATCACCAACAATAATTGTCGAAGACACAGTCTCCGCCATTGTAATCTGAGTCTCTGAATGCATGCAAACGGTCCAAATCCGAAACATTCGCCAATCACCTAACCAAAAATAATCCACAGACAGTCAACATTTCATCACACTATGTTGGGGACAAAGATCGATTATTGATGATAATCGATCACGCACTGCATATTGATGTCTTGAAAAACAACAAACCAATCACCCCATGCCGTCGAGAACAACAATCTCGCGGGCTGGATCCAGAATACTCGAACTCTTTAAAGTGATGGATGCACCTGCGGTAGCCACTGCCAACAGGTTTGTGTTTTCGTTCAACAGCGCATCCCCAGCAACCGCCAGCACTTGCGCGCATAGTCCGTGGTTGTCCGCACTCTCTCCGGCGGTGCCAGCGCAGACATTGCCAAGAAAACGAAGCACGGGGCACTTGCCCTCAGGGACGTAGAAGTCAGTATTCACCGCAGACGTCGTGCTCTGGCCTAATCCTGTAGAGGTGAAGGCCCGCGAAAATCGTTGGGCAATAGAATAATGCGGGGAAAATGTGCAATTAGGTATTCCGCTAATTGGAGTGCGCGGTATGCGTTTAGTCGCCTAGTACGCAGGTTGCAAAGTGTCACCCTTTGCATGGATGGGGTATAGCACTGAACTCAGTTGGCATGGATTCCTGCCAAGCAGGTCATGGTCATGTCCCTACGAATACGTTAATGGCAAAACGTTGTTGGAAAGTGGATTTATTGTGCAAAGCAGCATGTCCAAGCCCACGACAGCCTTCAGAAGCTATGCACATGGATGCAAACCATGGCAGCGAAGATATGCGATGTAGATAGTATTCATACATAAGATCGTAATCATCAACATCATAGTTATCCATTTCTCTGTGTGTCTCTATGTGTCTTAGAGGCTCAGCAAAATACATTTTCAAATCAAAGGAACGTTTTGTGATATAGTTTACGTCTCCACGCCGGTGCATTTGCACCGATATACACGATGATAACGATCTTATGTATGAACATAGTATTCATACATAAGATCGTATTCATACATGTGTACCAGCAAATACTGAATCTGGCTAATCATCTAAAATGCTAGGAAGTGATTCGGGCTCCGATTTATTCAGGCTACAGCCATGTTGGATGACCTGCCCAGCACTGAGCGCCTGCTTGAAGTTATGGCCAGAAATTCATTTCTAAGCAACTCCTATCCCCAACTCTCCACCAGCCCCATTCCTTCTGCGTAAACATACGGGATAAAACTCCCGACCGCGCTTGGCACAGATCCATTTGCTAAAACAAGCTAGCAACACGTGACACTCGCAGACCAATCGTTTCCAATCCACAAAAATGCGGAAAATCGAACAGAGAACGCTTGTTCGTCAGATGGCTGCTCTTGACGCACAGCCACCTGCATCGAGTGCGATGATGTTTTAGCTGCAAATATAGGGATGGGTTTAACCATCACAGCCCTTGAGAAGTGCAGAGGTGAGCAAGCAAGGCAGATTTATTTTCCTACCGGGCGGCAGCTTGAAGGTCCCGTACAGCCACGCGAGACTCTCCGGCGAAGATATGCGGTGCTGCAACAACTTGTGTACCACCCCAACTGGACATCTGCGAAGAAACACTCACTCAAACCCGTCGCAAAAAAGACCCCATCAATGCACCACATATCTAGCACCTAGCCAGCCCGTGCGCAAGAGATTGGAACAATGCACAGGACTGACAAACTAAACATATGGCATGTGGAGATATACTAGTGGGAAAACACATGCAGGATGCGTACATCGATATGGTGAACAACAGTCCGCACCATTGACTGAATATATTTCTTTCATTTCCACTGTGCCGCATACACTGCTAGGGCAACTAGGTATGCGTTTCATGAGTTGAAATACAATGGGTTCGCCGGCATACGGGCCTGCAGCTGGCTACACTTGGGTCAATTATCGCTTGTCTAAACAGTGATGCGTCACTGTACACGAATCACGCTTGAAAGCCAAGGCAATCTCGTGTGTTGCAAAGCTCGCACCGTCCTTGGATCGGCGTGATGGGAGAGATGGCGTATAAGTTACCGTCCGTGGCCAGCACAAGAATCGAAAAGTGTCCCCAGCCATCGGCAACCGGGAATCCCATGCCCGCTGGCGCGCGCTGCAAGCCGCGCAGCTCGGAGAGAATATACTCCTGATGTCACCGCATGTTCAAGAAGATCAGGGCGGCAGAATCATATCTAGTACTCTGGCTCTATAATAGAAAAATTAGGGTATAGGTTTTAGGGTTCCCCTAAATTCAAAGTTTAGGGTTTCCCTAAATTCAGGGTTTAGGGTTTAAGGGTTAAACCTTGAACCAGACCCTGAACGCTAGATCCTGAACCCTAAGCCAAGCACGTTTTTGTTCGAGCGCCCTGCTGCGGCAAGGCCCAACTTCAATACACGTGCCAAACCGCTGTACCTGTTCTGGGTACAGCGGGTCCGCAGCGACGTTGACCAGGCTGAGTCGGCCGTCCGAGCTGAGCAGCACCACGTGGTCATCGCTCAGCGGGTGCCACATCATCTGCGAGGCTCCACCACCAACCACCACCCATTTCAGCCAACAGCTTGGTATGAGAGAGAAACTTTGCTCACATTCAGGTACGGGAGTCTAATTCCGGCGAGGGTAGGCTGCCGGTGGATTCATCTTTTGAACACAGTCAGTGGTGTTTGCGAACTCGTTGCGTGACTGGCACAGAGTTGGGTAATCTTGTGTTTTTCAGTCATTTGGCCACTGTTGTCCAAGCACGACCCAAACAAATTGTGGACACTCTGCCTGCAGAATGCAACCCAATGGCTAAAGATGCAAAAGAACATTCCATGTTACAGACAGCAACTGCGTGAATGTTTTTTCAATTCAGCAAACAAGGCTTTAAAGCAGCTCGTTACCGTTGCAGATGCTCATGTATACAGGAAGTTGTACGACGCAGTTACTCACAAGTTGACCCACAGTATGATTTTCGAACAAGTATTGAGGTTCCAAGGCACCCGGTGAATCACTCGGGATTCAAGTTTCAATTGCATGGATGTTCACCGAGGCTGTTTCGACTTGCAATACAAGTGAACTGCCTTCGATATGCAATACAATCGCTTAAATCACTGCTCTACGCCCGTTTATGCCTCCCAAGTACATTTCATAGGCAGCCACATTAACAAAGCCCGCAACAGTGACAGCGAACAAATGAATACTCCAATTCAATACTCATTTGTTATCTTCCCTAACAGCATGGATGCAATCGCGTGCACGCTCATCATCGCTCCGAGCATGCAAAACTTCAATATCAATCCCACGTTAACCACGCGAAGAAACCGGTTCTATCTACAGCAATGCTGCGGCCGTCATGATGACACGAATCTAGAAGAGACATTATTTTGCGAAAAAGATAACAGCAATGAGAACGTGTTTGATCCAAAATACAACAATCATGTTACAATTACATTACAATCATATCCAAAATACAAAATTTATATTGATTTTGAGGCAATCCATCCAGAACATTCAGCGTTCCTACTATTCACAGCACATTGTGTGGGCTTCTTAACAACAACACGGATTAGAAAAAATGTGCAAAGATAGGAGATGTTAGGACATGTTCGAATGCCAATAACATGGCATTCTCTGATCAATCATATCATTGTGAAAAGTGCCACAAAGAAAAGCTGGCAATACAAAAGCTCCCATTGAAACATTGACGAGCAATTCAAGCAATACAAGTGAAAAAAAAATAATTCCTTTGGAAAAATATGGTGTTTTCCATCCCATCGCAAATGGTGGTGTTCACACAACAGTCTTGGACATCTTCCGCAACAACCTTTCGCAATCGGGATTGGGCGATCAATCTTGCCTTCAGAAAAAAATGTTCCAGAAACTGAGTTTATGAGGAAAATCCTACCTAGAAATTGGATAGCTTTTACAACTCAAATGTGGAAGTTGGAAAAGCTATCCAACGTACGTTCAGACCAACCTCAATGTATGTGTATTGCATGATCATGGTTTTTGGACATAAAGCTTCACACACAGGGAGCTGAAAAAGGCGTCGAGGCATGTGCAGCAACGCATGCATGCGCAAATCATGACATAGTTGTCTCACTGTGGGAGATTAACCACGTCCAAACACCGTAATGGTCTCACGGGTTCCCTCCATGCGATTTCGCCGTTTTACAACAGACGTAAGCACGATCAATCGAGTTGAAGTGCTCAAGATAGATCTTCAATACGAACATACGCTGGGTGCAGGCATGCATCTGGTTGATTCTAACTCCCACACCCCAAACTGTCCATCGTGATTGTCAGAGCATTGCATCATCGCTCCAGCAACTCGCAAGTCGAGAGAGTTGGATGTAGACATGCGGCTGGATCCGGTGGCACACCTGGACTAGGCGGCATGCAATGAACTGATCAATTGCCAGCGCGTCATGGGTCATTTCCAGATCAGCGTGTCCCCCCTGTAAATCGATACGCTACCCAAAAGTGAGTTTGTAGTGTTAAATTGTGACACTTTGTCGTAACATACCATGCTCAAATGCCAAGAATTGAATATGAGTTTTGGAGAATAAAGAGGGGGCAACACACATATATGACACAGAAATGACACACATATTGTAGGAGACGCTAGAGAAGGGTTGACACTTACGCTCAATTGCACAACCAGCATCAACGCGCACGAGAGGTAAGCAACCAGGAGTGTGCAAGTGATTACACCACGAAATATGCATAGGAGAGAATATCTTAGCACGGATGCGCACAGGTCGAGAAACTTGCTGTGGGAGCTTTAACACCACCAGCTTCGTGGTCCCATTGGCGTTTGTTCCAGCTGCCACAGCATAAAATCCACTTTTATTCACAATTAGGTGCTGCACTTGAAAGTCCAATTCAGGGCTTGGTATAATCCTTTGAACGGCACCTTGTAAGCGACCTGCTCTCGATAAACATCCAACAGAAAAACGTAAGATGCACTAATGAAAATGAATTCTAACTCTAATTGAACACATTGCTCCGTGCGTGTAGACATCGGGCGACAGAGAACATGACCCCAAACCGGTTTCGTAGGGAACACAATCAAAGGTCAAAGTCATCCCCAACATATACATGTACGCTGATCAGGAGAGGCATGAGAACCTCTCACATCAAACAATGATCCATCTATCAACAGTCAGAATTACAAATCATGCTACAAATATTGAGAAACGAGCCTGAATCGGAAGAAGCCAATGAAATTCTAAGTGAATGCTGAATTGGTGATCAAAATCCTGCGAAATGCGCATGATGGTACACGCAATATCATGGTTGACAGCTGTTTGGTTGTGACCGGAGGCTATTTTCAATAGACAGAACCCGTGTATCCTTCCTCATCACGGAAGGCTGTGACGCTGAATAAGCTACCAGAGCACCTCAATCTGAATTTCGGGCGTAGTCCCTCACTCATAACACTCACATGAAACCATGAAACTCAATGGAACGCTGGCTTACCCGGGCCAGGTAACGTCGTTCGAAGAAAGCTTCCCGATTCTGTAATAGCAAGAAGCCGACCGTGAGCATCTCGCGTCAGAGCCTCCTGCGCTCTGAGTGGGACGGTGACGGGCGAGTGCGTGGGAACCGCTTCTGAATGCGTAGCTCGTTGTGCGCGTAAGCGCCTCATGTGTTTTCGACTTGCACTCGCACTCGCACGGCTCGTCAACTTGTCTGGTGACACAAAACTGCTCCGTTTCACATTGACGGAGTCTTGCGTGCGGGATCCTGGGTTAGGGTTTGCGATCAAGCGTGATCAAACAGTGCTCAGTGGAACCCTCAACTAAATAGGGACCCAAAATGTTCAATGAGAACCCTGATTGATTCAAGAGGAACCCTGACTTCTTCAATAGGAACCCTGAAAAATACAGTCCGACAATATACTTTACGATCCGAAATTACACTTGAAGAATCGACAACATATTTTACCATATACACGAACCTTACTAACTTCCTTCTTGCCTACAGTTTTGGACAACCAGAATCATGGGGTATAGGCATTCGGGAATGCAACCCAAGGGATCGATCTTGCATTACCTTTTGCAATCAAGCTTCATCATATCTTCTACCCCATTGAAGCTTCATCAAAGCTTCAACGAATCGCACTAGACAAAATGTCAATATAATATTAATAATAGTGAACCCCCCTCCCGCACATGGGGGATTCACTATTCGGGAGGGGGGGGGGGGGAACCCTTCCCC
>NHOP01000799.1:0-12888 GCA_018697155.1 Pyramimonas parkeae | reverse complement strand
ACCGTCATATCCCCATGCATAATCTTCTTGGGGTTGTGATTCACATGTGTCTGTCAACTGAAGTTAAGTGATTGAATATCACACTGTCTCCGCGTAAAATATGTTTGTGCACAACTGGAACGAACAGGGGATCGGGACCTTATTGTGTGCACAACTGAACAACAGTCGCCTCTAAGCTGATAGATATTTTTCGAACGTGGGCTCGCAATGATAAATCAGCTATCTGATTGCATGAGATTCACGATGATCAATCTTGTCCTCACCCAAATGGAAATGAGGCAGTGATGTTGAAAAATACTTTGCATATGATGCACTTTGTAACTTATCTATGCTATTTTATGTATAGCTTTTTTTGACAATTTAGGTCTGTCGAAGAACACGCAGGGTTGAGCAGCACCACCACAATGTGACGGAATCCTGTTATGTGTTGGTGCATGAATTAATCATCTATACTCATCCTGTAAACATGCGTTCATGCAAGTGTGTCCACTTCCTTCAAACTTCCAGATGCTGCGAGCAGACACGAATGCATGCGTCTGTGCACTAGGCCTCATGGATGCATCGACATACAGAGCTTATGCAACCCGGTTCCACTGTATATGAAATACAGAATGTGATCCTTTCACATTATTTCCCACATGTTGACAGTTTAGCCCCACGGAATTGGCGAGACATTTTCTCCTTGGATCCTATCACATAATTTGGGACCTGACACACGAGCTTTGAAGGCTACCTTTTGCGACATAAGAATCGCACTTGACTGAATTCACGCTACCCGCACTTTGGGTGAGCGTCATGTCCCTATACTCCTTATGTCGGATCAGCAACGTCATAGTTGTTTTGAGTAACTGTAAGGTCAGGTCAGATAATCATCAGGCTCGATTTTTTGACACCGCAACCCATACTTACCTCACCTTACAATTACTTTGGAGCATCTATACGCATTGCTGTGCATGACGATACACTGATACGCATCTGATATGCAGACATGCTTGTCCCTGTTTTCAGGAGAACTGTTTGGAGAAATTTCAACGAATGCTGTATGCAATAACGTGGCAAATTAACAACCAAGCCGAAGCCCAATTAAACACACGCCAGGCGGCAATTGTTCGTGCAGATGATCACACGCACAGTAGAGTCCTAAGCACAACTCTGATGTAGAGGTGTTTCAATTCAGAGCATCAGCACTCTAAGGATCCCACTCTGCGATAATGTTTCAATTGGCCGAACCCCTACACAAGTTACAAAGGTATTGGGAATAGAATCGTGAATTGTGAAGGCTCTCATTGTTTTGTGTCGTAACACATACTCTTTGCGCCGTGAGGGTGCTTGTTACGCGCAACAGGTTGCTGCTTGCAGGCATGGCCAGGTGCACCACATCCACTCCAGTCATGTGAAGCATCTGCTCTTGCAAGAAATCAGAGATCAGGCGTGGAGCCTAGCAAAAAAACAAGCATACAGTCTCATCATCCTCCATTAACACAAGCAAACACGTAATCCTTTCTATTCATATACCATACCCTACTCAGCCAATTCACACAACTCACAAATCAGATGTTTACATGTGTTTAGTGTTACCGAGCTGACTCAAACTAGTTCAGGCATTGTGGTGCTACAAAGCAAAGTCTGGAGAGTCCTTGAAATGAACATACCACGGAAATAAAGATAGCACCTGTCGCTTAACCAATCATATCATATTTGGGTAGTGAGTGTATGCTCAACAGTGGAAAAATATTTGAATCCTTCAAGCCGTTCAAATTCCATTTGCGATGGCATCATGACAAGCCCTATATGTTGCGAACATGCAGTGTGTATAAGGATTAAACACTGGTGCACCTTTATGCATTTTCATTTGATTGCTGGGCTATTTCACGAACAGCAGTATGTTGCATGGTGCACCTACAACCTCTCACCTCCCTGATGAATCGATTCTCAACGTCTCCAGCTTTGCCCTTGCCCACCATGGGCAGAAGAGTGTTTGCCTGCCAAACCCAGCTTTCCCAAGCCTTGAAAATGGTGTGATTGATTAACATGTAGTCATCACAAATCTAGTGTCTGGCGGCGACCGGGCAACGTGATTGCTTTGATTCCTTGTTTGCAATGCATTATATCCACTCATCATCATTCCAAAAACTACCAAGACAAATCCTGGCACCAGAAAATCAAAATAGGGTCCTGTGAGAATTTGTCCAATATCAGTATCATCTGGTTTTTTGCTTGTACAACCATTCCAGCTCCTAAGAAAATCACTCACCATTTGCACAGCCTTCCAGACTCGCAGATCCCCACTAAGCAATCGACTGTGTTTGCAACAAAGGTCTTCGTGCTCCTTCAAGGAATGCATCAACTCTGCCGCCTGTCAATGCAGGGTTGGGCGGAAGAATCATGAGCATAAACATACGCTAAAAGATTTCAGTACAGTACTCAGCTGACATTCCCGCCCAGTGCGAAAAGCCTATTTCCCCACCTATGAAGAGAGCAGCACAAGTTTTGTGTCACTCTCAAACGGGTCACTTGAATCATCATCAATCACATCATGCTCGTACATTTACCTGTTATCATTGATGTGTATCATTTCATGTGCAGAATCCGACCTTGTAGTTGATATCAAATTAATCCCAAAATGCCGCAATCTTTCAAGTCAAACATAGAATCCGCGCATGAACTCAATCATACCAGACAACTACACACAACTTGGAAATGCAAGGGGTCATGTCTGTCAGTACTCACCGCTGCTCCTGGCACATGCAAGTGAAAAGATAATCACATGTGAACTGTATAGACGGCTCAACAAGACGCCCAAAAGGAATTGAATCTGAGAAAATGAGGTATATGCGTGGATAGAACCGGTACCGCATACTTAAAATTCAACCATGCATCCACCATTTATCACATTATACTCTCATCTCATGGCCACATGTGTGCAAGATCCCACCTCCAATGTGCATATGGTTCATGGTAATATTGCGCATGACAGATATGCGTACAGAAAATGGTGTCGATGACACGATTTCTGGCTTTGTTTCTGTGTGGCACAACTTGGGTGTCGGCCATCTTTACTACATACCCTATATACAAAATCGTAAATTGTTGCACCAACAGTTATCGTGGTGATTGTTTCGACAATTTGATTGGGATGATCATACATAAATTAAAGACGACCCTCAAAGCCAGCATGGTCTTTTGACAAATCATCAACCCAGGTAGTATGTCAAGATGTTCCATGCCGGGGGCTCAAGTTTCAGCAATCAGCCTACCAAGCTGACGCCATACCAACTAGGCCACCCGACATGCACCACATACAACCTCACACACTTCACCAAAAGATTATTGAACAATCACTTTATGGAAACGCACAACGCTGACTACGCCTTGCAAGAGCTCAATGTCCCATGGTGAAAACTGCATACGCTGGCCATCGTTGCTCTGCTTGTTCACCACTTCTAGGCACCCAAGCTGAACCTGCAGCACATCCAACAAAGTCGCAGCCTAGTTTTGGGGCTTAGTTGTTTTACAAAAAATAGGTATCGAACTCATATGATCAGGTTAAGACACTCTGCGGCTACAGTCGACACATTGTACGCAGATTGTTTGGATGAAGCAAATGAATGCATACCTTGTTGTGCACAACAGGCAAAGTGAGTAGAGCGCAGGGGTCAATGCACATCTCCCGGAATCGTTTCTGGTCACACGTCCCAAAGCGGTAGTCTTCTGAAGGATTTTCAATATTCACTGCCTGCGACAGAAATCAAAGACAAAGGCCGAGTGGAGGTCCAACAAACAATCGAACAGTGATTTACATTCCATTTTCTGGGTATGCATGATGTATTTTATTTCAGCGTTGGGCAAGAAATTTGTTTTATAGATTGGCACATGTCCACTTTCCAAAGGAATTCATGCAGATGGACAAGGGGTGATATAGACACAACTCTGCGGTTCCTGTTGACGACCTGCCCAATAGAACCTGCGCTAATCTACAATCCACATGCACTGCGACTCCAAGTTCATACACATAATTTTCAGAACTGACAAAATTTGTGATGCTTTTCTTATAGCATTTATCTCCATTGAAATATAAACATGTATGGAGGGGTCGTTTGTATTTGCAGGTGAATCTCTAGAATTTGCAGGCTCTAACCTAGTACAGTCCGTATCGTAGTTGGTGCTGAAAGGGAACACTCACCTGCCCGCTCATGAGGGCTCCGTATGCAATGTACGGCAGCTTCTCCAGGCGCTCTCCGTGCAACGTGTGCAACTCCTGCTCTCGCAAGCAGATCATAACAAAATTGAAATCATCACCCTATCTCCTTCACTTTGACCCGCTCGTCGATCCTAAGTTGGCAATGCTCACGATCTTGTAGCGTTTGCGGCATTGCCAACTTAGGATCTACGAGCGGGTCATAAGATCGTGAGTGTTTCATAAAGCAGCAACAGAAACCCACACGTTCGGATCAGTGAGATTCATGGGGGGTTCAATGGTGAAAGGCAAGGCCAAATCTTTGTCCAATAAGGCCAGCATGCCAACACAACCGATTGATATACAAAACCAGCATATCAAATATCCAATGAAACTTACGCCCAACTTATGATACATTAACTCCTCCATTTGGCAGGGATTGGCGATATTCTCATAAAACCATATTTGGGAACTTGAAACAAGGCAAACATGGAAACATGAGTATCAGGAGTGCATGGTCAACAGCGCAAGTGCAATTGCCCTTGGTGCGACGCCGCTCAAGGGGTCTACACCCGAAGAAATTTTGATCGAATGACAACCAAGGCTGCAAGGTTTACAGGCGCACACTCCTGTGAGTACAGACTCTCTCTTTCTGCCTGCCTCCAACATACTTCATTGTTGTGTGCTGCACATGCACATGCCATACCATCACATGCTCTGAAACCAAACTCGGACAAGGTCAGCGGGCCAGGGTCATGGCCAACAGGCCGGCCATTCCACATGCCCTACAGGACCGCAAATCTCCAAATGTCACAGTCAAGGACATCTAGCCACAAGAATCACGCCACAAACATCCAAGTGAACATGCACATCAAATAGTATCCTCTTCACACCTGCGTGCATGGATCGTACAAGAACAACTTGCAGCTTGCACACTGCAAGGCACTCTTTGCTATCTGAACTATAGCCGATACTAGCTCCTTTCTGTGAAGCACCCTGGGTACCCCTTTCATCATAAGAAGAAGCTGATTCTGCTCCATTTGCTTAGAAGTATCAATCTGCTGCACTGCAGTGATTTTTGTGGTGGGAATGGCATCCCCGCACTCGCTTATCCTGCAACAGTACGGCAAAATCAGCCAACTCAACAATACCGAATATCATTCAAAGGATAATTGCTTTACAACTTGACTGCTTTAGAGTTGCTTCTAGAAATTGCAGCCTATTAGCCTGGTCAATACGCATGTTGTACATACTCAATTAGCTCATGCATCTGCTGTTTGACGCTTTATTTGACTGTCTATAGAGTCATTCTGGCATTTACAACTGTTTGCGTAGCATTCATGCATTTCAAAACGATACAAATGTCTTGCTGTGGAGTGCAGGATTCACCACTTTTGGTTGACGCAATAACCCTACTCCATACAACACCGTAAACATACACACAAAAATCACAACTTCTTGCAGTGAGCCTGGTAACTTCTGATGAATTGATCGCAGCTGTAAATTGTGACACTTCAGTACGCCATGAACGCATACGTATCGCAGAGCCTTGATGCACCCAGCTCTTTTGTGATATTGACAGAGAGTAGTCCCTATAGCAAGTCCTGACCGTTCTCAAATCACTACCGTTTCTGAACTGCTGATTGCTTCGGTCCCCCCACCTATTCAGCCTTTAAACTTTACTCCACGCACTTTTGCATGCAGTTTGTGGTTGTGGACACCAGCTGGTCCAGGCTATTGCAGCTCCTAGAAACGAGGGACTCCAGCCTGTTGTCCCCGACGGATTCGCCAGATGGTGAATCCATGTCTAGAGACGGGCGCGGGGGTGGCAGGCTACGGCGTCGGAAGGTTGCAAGATGGTGTGGGCCCTCAACGCTGCACACCGCGCTCGCCATAGTCTGCGTTGTACCATACCACATGCCCACAGGACACATCTGCACAATTCTGTGGGCACTCTTCTCCAAGGTACGCACTCAGGCAAGACCGTTGAAACACAGGGGCGAAATGGAAACGTAATCAGCACCACCGCATAACACGCATACAGGTCGAGGCGCCGATCTCGATGGACGGATTGGGGTGGGTTGGGTGGGCGCGCTAAATTCTTGGAAGACAAAGAAGAAAAAGTTCAAAACACAGAGCCGTACAAGAACATGGTAGAGCAATAAACCCAGATGCAAAGGTCTGGCCACTGATGGCATGCTGAATACTGACACGCAACTGGATGACGTTCTCAAAACAAACCAAGGTTGCTCACATAAACCAGAGTGCCGCAACTGAAGCAAAGCGCAATCTCAATTGTATTGATGGGAATGGAATTGTAGAGAGCAGCAGTCTATTGACGCAAACGGACATCTGTCGCTGACCAGCGAAAAAGGGGAAGTTGCAGCAGCAGGTTGCAGAACACAATCTACAGCTGATGCTCGGCGCACGTGCAGTATCTTTCGATAGAGGATCTAGATGACACCTTTCCAGCATTCCCATGATTGTTGATACGAATCCATCTCCATCGATGTTGCAACGAACCACGCTGAACAGAGAATCACAACAGATTCCGCCACACAAACCTCCATTGCACATGCTTGCCAGCGCTCGACATCTAGGCAGTACACCGCTGCATCTGCCAGACTCTCCATAACATCCAGCAGGTCCTGGCCTGGGGGCACCAAATCCTGCATTTCACCCCAGCACACGCATTGCTGCAAAAGCTGCATGAAACACAAAACCTGTGCTTTGAGTCCTTGAATACGCGGTGGGTTCTACAATTTGTGCTTGAATCAAGAGGGCACAGCTCCAGTTTAGAATTGTTGATCACGCACCGCATACTGCACCAGAACAACAGAGCCGAATCCGCTTGCTGTTGTGTGCCGACAGATCAAAGCTGTGCCTCAAAATGTATCGAAGTAACATCATTTGCGTTTTGGTTTGTATACCGAAGGACAACCACATCATGATACTTGTTACATTGCAGACGCGTACCTGTTAACTTCATCCCTGTCTTGAAAAGGCTTTGCCTGACTCTCTTTTGGATACAAGCCTCAGAGTAACAAAACAGTAACCAAGAACTGTGAGCACAATGAATATATCATCAAACATGAAATTCTTCCTAGCGTGCTTCGGCCGTCGCTGCATCGTATTGAAATTGCATATTCGTCTGTCTTTACGAAATTCCCAATTCTGGGGAACTTGTGTATTTAGGTTGGGGGCACTGGGTTTAGTGTGGAAAGCGACTCGCTTTCCACACTCAAATCCATTGGTGTTTTTCAACTGCTCCCGGTTGACCCTGGTTTCCTTTCAGCTGTACCATGCGCAAGTGGTACCCTCATAATGTAGACGCAAATTGTAGACGACAGTGTGCTGCCCACAGGGTCTCAGAATTGACAACCTATGCCTTCAGCCTCGGCCGATGACTCGGTAAAATCCATACTAACTTGCGGGTCGTTCAATTTCCTTCTTGGAGAATCCAAACTGCATATCTGCCACCAACAAGTGGAGCTGGTTCCCAATCTCGGCAAACCACTACTTTTGAACACTCTCTCGGACCTGAATAGATATATGGCGCATTATCCGTTTGTCTGATTGTTTGGTGTGCACTTGGCTCGATCCTGGAGCACATGCTGCCTTCGCCTGATCCGTTCCCTCGGTCTTGATCCTCAAGGACTTCCCTTTGAAGGCCTTGGAGTCCTTTTTCACCTGGGTTATGTCAACACCCCAAAACCCAAGATGCAGTGGTGTATACCGTGGTGTATATCAAGCGCTGCGAAGCTCTTCGGATTGCCCTGTCATTGAGTTCACGCTGCCAAAACGCATGATGGTGTTCCTGAACACGTCCATCGAGCTAGATCAAGACAACGGAGACTGAGTGGCGCGCGGTACATCCAAGCTTGAGTGTGGTGCTCGTAAGGCTGCCTCTGCGTGTTTACAAAACCACGACTCTTCACACTCTCTCATCCCCTGCGCAGCACGCGAATGACTTTCCACACAAACCCACTTCGTTGGTCGAATATTTTCAATAAATACAATGGTCAGACACCCTGCCGATGGAAACTCGCACCTCCCTTGGATCCCGAGTGGTCCCTCTCTTGTGCGTTGTCTCCGCTGCAGAGAGTTGTGAGTCGGCCTGATCGCCACCTCTAGCCCCTTGTGCGGGGGAGTTCAATGTCTGAAGCAGGCTGTCTCCATGGAAGTTGTTGGTAGGTAAGGACAGGGAGTCCTGTTCACAATTCTCGGTGGCACATTGGTTGTCGGAACAGTGGTCTTCCTCCTCCGAGGTGTCGCTGCTGTGCTCGTCCACCTTGGGCCTGACCACATCAACATCAGCACACATCATATGTCAATAGGCAGCCGTTGCTTGCATGGTGTGCAAGCAGGGCTAGACTCCAGATTCGGCTCTTGGTACGGATTTTGCAGAATTATCTTTATGTTGCTGCTGCCAAAAACGGACTCTACGGCGGAACACTTGCTGTGAGGAGCAAACAGTTGCCTCATAAGAACAAGTCAAATGTATGCTTTGTGGAGTTTGTAACTCAGGGAAACTATACTGTCCAAACTTGCTTGGGCAAACAGGAGAAGTAAGGAATACAATCGAATCGATCGGGAGATAGTAGGACCCCTGGTCACCACGGTTGACAGTAAAGAACAGCGCGAGGCAAAATCATGCCCTTCCAGGACAAAAACCTGCTACTATACGGGACACATAGCTGACCCTCCTGGAAAACAAGTATTGGTCGGGGGTGGGAGAGAAGGCTGTGCCAGAAACTTATCCCTTGAGCGCATGGTTACGAACGCACAGTCCTGAGGGGGGTGCGTCCCTTTGCATCCATGGTTTATTCCTAGAGATCTGGAAGAGCTTGGGTATCCAGATATCGGATTTGTAGCGCTTGAGTTTCCACATAGTCTTCTGTACACTATACAATAAGATTCCTGACCATTGAGAGATATTCTTCGCCGGTCTTAGAACCTATACATGCGCTGGGTCACGTTCTCAGGTGAATAGTCTTGAGGCCACAGTTGTCCCCAGTTGTTTCAAGACTTCTCGCAAATATCAGCAGGATGTTATCGTGGGGATCACAAAATATGTGACGTTGGAATCCCTTCTCTATACATTATGTCAACCTGTACCACAGGGGGCAAGGCGTACGTTGTGCTGCGGAAGAGCTCGGCTTGTGACCTAGTGGGCACTGCTTCCCGCACAGTGAGAATGGGGTTTACTGAAAATATACATATATACGGGAACATGACCCAAAGGACGGGAAGCCATGTCAACCACATCGCACCATGAATCCATCCCTGCACAATGCAACTTCCAAGGTCTGCGTATCAGGAAAATCAACAGTACAGGATCTAGGATCCAAGGTGGCGTATTTTATCATCCCGCCTGCCAATCTGTTTGAATCCATTTGAAATAGACACGCCATCTGTACTGTATACACCTGCATTCCGGTGAGGCAGAGGTCTATGTTAACGCAGCTCTGTGGATTTGCGCACAGAGGTATCCAAGCGTGTCGGCTGGCAATATCTTGGATTGGTAACAAAACTTCAATACGTCGCAACTCAGAAACCCCCCCAAAAAAGGTGTAAACATCAGAAGTTCTCATACACATGTGTATCAAGATTCCGTCACCTTCTCGTCCCGCTACACCGTAAGCTATTCTGCATTTGCCGAGCCATATATACATACGTCTACAACTATTCTAAGATAAGGTGCGCACGCTTCTCTGTTGTCTCTTCCAGACGTGTATGAATCCGAATGTCCGCAAAGTTGTTTCTTCAAGAGGCTTGCGTTGAGCTGCACAGCAGAGGTGGCGCCTTCAAGATCACTGTGAGGCTCGTTGAAACTTAGAACTTTGCTGATCCCTTGCCCAGATCCGGACATCTCTGGCAGAGCGTCCCGAGCACAGTGCACACCGTCTCGCAACAACGCCGACCTGTATCAACACCCGCCGCGACGAATGACACAACATTGACACCTAGTCGGCAGGACAGTCCCAGTGTTGCTCAGTGATCTGTGGTTGGTTATAATGAAGGCATATAACCGGCGCCACACGCCTCAGGGTCTGCAACTTTTGATCTAAAGGTCACGATGATTTGGACAGTAAGGACACAAATACAGCACGCCCAGCAAATATACGTCCAACACATTGGGAGTGCAATTTGCGGGCATTGAATTTCCTCTGCCACGGTGCTGTATGCTCGCAGGCATTCAAGGTGCTCAATCTTAGCACATGGAGACAGTTACCATACATCCTCTTGACTGGAGTTGCGGGAAGGCTGCGTTGATTTCGCGCTGAGGTTGGTTGTTGAGGTTGGTTGTCATTGTTGCTGTCACTGTTGTTGTCATTGTTGTTGTTGCTGTGGGCTGCGGCATTGTGTGATTGCCGTGGAGCCTATTTTCGGCTGAGGGGCGGCATCACTGGGAGCACACTCACCCTCTCAGCTCGGCTTCGCGCGGCGCTTGCAGCGGGATGGTCGCTGCACCACTTCGGCTAGGAAGCCTCTCCAAGGCTCCTAATGCTACGCTAGCGGAGTCCTGGTTGCTCCAAAGAGGAAGAGACTGGGGGGAATCGGAGCATGCTGGTAAAGGAGTGTGTGGTAGAGCCACTGGCGAATAGCCTGCGCTTGATTCCAGAGCGGGTTGGTCGGGATGGCCCAAGTGGATCAGTCTGGAGAAGGATCCTGCAAGCGCTGGACTTACCGAGGCAACGTTAAAGCCAAGGTCGGGCGGGAGGTGTCTTGAGATGTTACTCTGGGAGCTGCCGGTGGCGTTGACACGAAGGTGGTCGTGGTTTCTTGCGAACACCAACACTGGCGTAGTGACGCATGCACGCCATACTGCTGGACACCGAAGCAAGCCGACTAATATTGTCCCAACGCGCACATCAAGCAAGTCGCACATACCCAAACAGAAGCATGGCGGTGGTGCTTTTGGTATTTCTGGCCAGTACGCCTTAGTCTAAGCCAGCAACACAAGCTTGTTATCCAAGATGGTTGATGAAACCACCAGCGGTCAAGTGCCTGATTTGGCAGTTCATCTACGCAACTCGATGGGCTAGTGCATCGCACACGCTGCGGCACAACCACCATCGGGGAGAAGTGCAATTCCCATCACAACTGCACCTATCACCTTTCAATCCAAGGAAACAAAAACTTGAGTCCACAACATGAGTCATGGTAATCTATTGCTCCACCCACGAGGGTCCATCAAGCTACCCTGCCTTGAGTGTGCAACAATTTCTACACCAGACAGCGCACTTGCAAAAGCGTCATTTTGTCACCAAGGCGGCTGGGTGAGTGAGGTGCGTGCTAGGCTGACGCATCATCACGCGCAATGCTGGCATTTTGTCTACTTCTACATTGGGCAGATTCAAAAACAAAGATTTCCTTCGATTCGGTACCCACACCTGATGGCTCTTGGAATCTAGCAGTACTGAATGTCTATTGAGGATCCTACTTGCACTCAGGGTTCCTGCTTGTGCAAGATTGCGATAGTATGCGAGGTGCCCACTCTCAAGGGACCAACCAGATATCAACCCACCTTGGTAGCTCCCAACTGGGGCCAAAGGGCCGCGCATATGGGACCGCCTCTGGTTTGAGAAGGCAGTGTGGTCATGCCCCCGCCTAACAGACAGCTTGCCGACATCGTGGCTGCGGTGCCTGATCAAACTGCCGGTCCTGAGGGCACGGACGTGAGGCAGGCTCCTGGGGGAGTGCGCGTGCTGGCGTGCCATTGCGTGCGTGGGGACGGAGCTGGGGCGGGGTACGTCGGCGCGCAGTATGGGTGGCCCCTGCCTGCACGTACACACCAACATGCTGGGAGGCTTCACGCACACCAAATCCTCGGAGACGCGCCGTAGCGATGACGATTGAACAGATTACAACCGTGCGCACTACGGACGACTGTTTGTTGAGAAACTAGCTCCGCGGCCACCGGCGTCGCCCGTAACAGGCGGAGCGTATTCGTGCACATTACAAAGAACTGAGGAAAGTTGTATCCACAAGCAATAGAGCTCATGTTCCTGGTACTAGTAGAATGTTCATCCGGACGATGCCATGTTCAATTCCAACTGGCGTGCAAAGATCAGCAGACAACTATTGTGCGCTTCAAGATGTGCCTTCTTGGAGTACACGCTTCATGATGTAAGTTATGTGTATTTCACCACGTACATTGATCGCCTGGGTCAGCCATGAAGCAGTCGATTGCTTCATGTCACTCGCACGACACAGCCTCCCACCCAGTAGGCAGGGGGCCTGGAAAAAAGTATCAACACGTATAAAAGCACATTGCGGGTTTCTGGAATCAGCGATCACTTCGTTTTGCGCTCGCGTGTGTTTGTAAGCGTACCACTCCCCAACAATAAGTCGAAAGTTGCCACAATACAATGATGTGCTTCGACCAAGCAGTTCACTCCTTGCTACTCTACAGCAGCAAATCTGCATGCATTGTCAACACTATGGCCCATATCGATGCAACGCCTGAGCTTGTGAATATACCGGAGCATGACAATGACCCACAGCCAGGAATCCATCGCAGCAACCTTCAATATAGGGATTTCAGCGGAGAGAAAAAAGTCTACCGTTGATCGAAATAGAACTATGCACACTGCTCCGACTCACATGCTCAGCTGTAGTTTGCTGATTTGAAGACGATATCCACACCATTTGCAAACAGTCCCGGCACCAATTGTACCCCAATTTCGCGGCCTTATAGCACTGCT
>NHOP01000798.1:0-12891 GCA_018697155.1 Pyramimonas parkeae | reverse complement strand
GACCAGTGGCGATGCACGTCACTGTGTGAACGACTAAGCCCTCCCGAGAACCTCGCGATGTAGTCGACCCGCACTGGCGGGTCTGCCAGTGTCCTGTTTATGATAATCGGGTTACTATCACCGCATATCTCCGGGCGGGGAAGGAGCACATGTAGATAAATGCCAAAATGATGCCATACATTGATACATTATCGTCTTCATGCACTCTGAATAGCAAAACCCACGTACTGTTAAACCAACAGACCATTCCAGATTACTCCATCCTACGTATATGGTATTCCAACGCAGCCAGCCGACCGAACCGCGTCCCTCACGAGGCAGTTTCCGAGCGATGGCAGCGTTCGCATGTTTCACCGTCTCTAGAGTTTCACCTTCGCAAGCATGCTTACCAAATTCAATAGCGCATGGTTTCACCTCAGTTTCTATTCGCAAGCGAGCGAGTGGGCGGTGCGTTGTGAGAAGCGAATTTGTAAGCGTGAAGTCGGTTCCTCGGCGAGAAGCTTTGCTGCTGTCAACTTTGCCGCTTGTATGGAATTCCCGTGAGGTATGTATTTTTTTCTAACCGAATGTTACGATTGATCGATGGTGTAGCTTGATTTTCTGAACACTTAGCCTGTGGATGTGGTAGGTAAACGGTAGCTGTGGCAGAATTGAGGATGAACTCCAATAGTGACCATGGACTGTTTGCGTGCTATTCGATAGCAGTTCGATCGCATAGGCACGTGCATGACAATTGATTATCTTCAATGAAGTATGTGCGTTCAGGTCCATAATCAGCGAAACCACATAAAGGACCGAGTGCTTCTGAAAGCGAGTTGTGTTTTCCTGTTGCTGCGGTGATGTGGCCTGTGTTTTGGATGGATGTTGGGATGTTCATGCGATGCTGTTGGAGTTTGTAGTGTCATGCAGAGACCGCAGCCGAGTTCTATGCGCAGTGGGTATACGTTCAGGTGTGCGTGCTGAAGAAACGGAACACAAATGGATCGAGAGTGTTTGATGTTGTTCAAATTGGAATTAATGCAACTTCAATCTCAGGAGATATGATACCAGCAAACAATTGTTCAATGAACTGCTCGGCACTTCGTTACGCAATTCGTCTCAAAATTTGTGTCGTCGAAAAACAAACGGATGCATTGTCGTTTGCGTGCTTCTTGATTACAGTGAAATACAGAGGCATTGCTGTTCTCCGTTATATGAGTTAGCTATCCACTCCATGCATACCAATGTCCGCCCTTACCCATTCAATAGCCATTATTGAGCAACTGACAGGTTGCTGCTGTGTCTATTTATTGTGCCCAAGCCATCTGATATCCTGCCATACATCTATGCACAAGCCAATCCAGGAGATGCCCGTGCAGTTATTCAAGCGTTCGATGAGTTCGGGAATTTCTATCCAATGTACAAGTGTGGTGCAGAAAAGGGACGTATTCTTGAGGATCTTGTAGACCAGGTGGGTTTCACGGATCTTAAATTTACAGAAGATTTTTCTTGTTTTCTAACAATTAGGTGAGTGATGTTGTCACCCAAATGTTGTTGCTTATCGTTTTGGTAGTTGTTGCTGTCATATCATTGGGACTGGTCCTGCATCTTCTTAAGAATGAAACTGCGCCCTACTCAAGAGGATGCATTGCACTTTGGGCTATAGCCCTTGAAAAGGAAAACATTGTGCAACTATTCATGGGATGACAATGCGTGTTCGCGTCGATTCACTTCTGCAAATAGATGAAAGTAGAACTTACCACGTTTCACTTGTGGATCCTTCGATATGATACATCTCCTATGATCTAGTGTAAACATCTGGCAAATTTGTTTTAATTTCGAAGGATGACTATTGAACGATTTTTGAAACAGGTGAAACCAAATGTGGTCCTGGAACTCGGAAGCTTTCTAGGTTACTCCGCAACACGAATATCAGGCCGCCTCCCAGAAGGTACAAATAGAGAATATGGTCGCGTACGCGCGCTGTTGCTGGTATTTATCCGTCAAACCAAGATGCCTGTTAGATCAGGATCACTTTTCTTTCTCATTGGATTATGGTGTTGAATGCTTGGTCATTTCTTTAACTTACCTGAGCACCCCTAGCTGCGCGTGTTGAAAAATTTCTTGAACGCGGTGCCTGGGTTCTGAACAATTCCAAAGTCCAAAGTGGTCCGTGCTTTCAACTGTCCAATATCAGACAGGAATCTGCATGACAATGTCCACGGAGTTTTCCATGTTCCATTTATCTGAATAGGTCAGGTGAGCGATTTCAAACAATAGGGTTGGGTTTTCTTTGATTGATTTGCTAGTAGCTTGGACCAACAACTCTGGCGAAATTCAAATCAAACACGATCGTGTGCCGATGTCAGTTGCCTTGCAATCGTATCAACAAGCTGCGGTGAAATGTATGCTTCAGATGGAACCTTGTTGAGATGAGTCTTCGAGCGCAATTGTATCTTTGACTTGTTTGCACTTCACAATTCACGATTCAAAGTTCCGATGATGTATCTTGTCTGGCCGACAGGAGGACGACTGATTACAGTCGAGGCCAAGCCGGAAAACGCTGAAGTCACAAGGGCGGTCCTTAAGCATGCTGGACGGCAGGAGACAGTGACAGTGGTAGGGGGACGCCTGGCTGCGGACGCGCTGCCATATGTGAAGGAGTTGGTTCAGTCCCAGCCTGTGGATATGGTATTCATGGACCACTTCAAGGTGACAATCGCCGCCGTCCATGCTATTGCTACCCACCGCAGGATTGAATGTTGCATTGATTGACCTTTTTTTCTGGTTTCTTGGGTTGTTCCCAATCAATATGCAGATTGATCATGAAGTTGTTTTCCCCACTAGTATTTTTGTCAAGCTTAATTCATATAAATTTTGACATTACTACCGTGTTGTCTGCATGAACGTGTTTATTTGTTGCAGGACTGCTATCTGCCGGACCTTAAAAGCATGGAATCGTTAGGGCTGCTACATAAGGGTACCGTGGTAGTGGCTGACAATGTCGTGTATCCAGGTGCGTGGGGACTCACTTGCATGCACACATGCCACTAGAGCTCGTGTTGTAGACATAGGCACAATCAAAACGAACACAGTCCAAAATACAACGAGTTGGTGGATGATTGAGCGTTCATCCATATGTCATAGTTTGGTGCCCAAGTCTTTGGATAGCTAGCATTTGATACAGGCCATTGAACTGGCATTTGTGTTTATGAGTTCTCAGGTGCACCCGGATATCTTGAGTATGTGGATTCTAAGCTGGGACGGTACCAAACTGAGCTGATTGCTGCCAAATTCGAGTACGGCCAAAAATGGAAAGAAGACTGGACCCCCAAGATGGATGCGTTGTCAGTGTCTTCGTTCCAAGGTTGAAGTTTAGCTTGTGTGGTGGCAGAGAAACAGGCAGAAGCAAAATCCAATCATCGTGGTCTTTCTCACTACTTGCATCTTCACAATGAACCATCCGTAGTGGCACATACACGGAAGTGAATCAATACACGGTATTCATTCCTATGTGCTAAACGTGGACTGGTAGAACGACTTCACTCCATGGTTCAAGGATGTTGCTTCGTTGATGCCAGGTTATGGCGAATTCTGAAAGCGTTGTTCGTATTCATCACTCATCTTGCATTTGCACAGGCAATGCTTATCTGATATGCATGTGCTAAGATTTTTTGCCGCACACCTTTCAAAGTAGCATGATATCAATACTACGTATTGCCATGCCGCAGAAGTGTGTTCCTGCTTGAGTACTTGTTGCAAACTTGTGTTGACTTCCGTAGGTGACTTCCATACGTACTCGCCGATTAACAACTCCTTCTGGGCTGTTGCACGGGATCATCATTGGGTGAACAGCCACAGCGTGCTCACCTTTCGGTTGAAAGAAAATACTCGCAAGTTACAAACTACAATGAATTCTTACTTTGGAGGGTGTGGTACATTGTTTTGCATCATTCGACGTGAATAAGCAAGTTGGTCAGATATTTTCCTTCGGGGTAGCCAGGATTCAGCTGCAACACACCATTTCACACACAATGTTCTGAACTCAGTTACCCATACAACATACTGTCTGTTTGTATAATTTGTGAACCAAATGACATTACCACGTGCGGAGCTCACCCGACAGTAAATTAGTGACTCGAGGAGACTCACCATGCGACATTAGAACCCCTTGTCTCCCAGTGAACTTTGTCAGTTGACTGAAGGTGTTTTCCAGAACAGGATCCATGCCATCCATCATGTCTTCCATAATAAAATGTTGTTTGCGAAGGAGTACATCTCACAAAAGCATGGTTTGGTGACATATACTGATGTTCTCAGACACATACTGATGTTATCAAGTATACACTGATGGTTTATCAGACATACTGATGTTATCAGGTATACACTGATGTTTTATCAGGCATACTGATGTTATCAGACATTTACTGATGCTGTATGAGCAAACCATGCAAGTTTCGCAGTATGGCGGACAGCCCAAGTAGGGTAACAAGAACAAACACCATGTCAGCAGCTGGAGGGCGGGGATGCTCGCGGCTACGTTTCAAGCACTGTGAACAGCAGTCTTAACAGCAGCAGTACCTACTTCATGGGAGTTTACCGTGTGGTCCTGGGCTGCGCCCGCATGTCGAAGAACAATTATTCGCCGGCCCACGGACACAGCGGCCTCGGCTACAATCGACTCAAACTCCCCTGCAACAAATGCGACACATATGCGCACCCCATGCAAGAGGAGGAAGAATATTGAAAGGGAAAGCTTGGATCCTACATCTGCACAAAAATTTTGGATGAGTCTACCAACAAACAATGACGAGCTCACTATACACAATCAAACTAAAAATGCATAATTCATTCCACACCATGATATGTGGACATCAATACTCAGCAAACTGAACACAAAATGAATACACACTCAACAACTATCACACACGCGACACATAGATGAAATTTTAGCAGGTAGTGCAATGTTGTTTTGATTGACTACGGCAAATGTCACAGGGGGCAAGTTCAAAGTCACTTACTTCATGCTTTTGAACGAACGACACGTTTACACACACAAGCCGAACGAACGACGCAACCACACGCCGGGCCACCACAAGCCAGACACCTACTGCACTGTCAGTGGGTCCCAAGTTACAGGAAGCACACTCTACATCGGGTGATACCTGACTGGGTCATGGCTCCACTGCAGCTGCACGTCATCAGGAGCCCCCCCGGTCGAACCAGCTGCATGGCCTGTGCGTTGAGCTTGCGATAGGCGCTGCGCGCACGGTTCATCGAGTTGCGCGTGGGTGCAAGTTTGGGTGGGTCCAGAATCTGCCGTATAGACCCACATCGATATCAATCCACATGCTTCAAGATGGGCACCACCCTGAACTGAATGCTTTTCACTCTTCTGCCCAGTCACATGGCTGCAGGGTTGCATGTTGTATGAAAACCATACTTCCTGTTCATAATGGAATTCGACGAATTGAGCCATTTGTCCATAACTGAAGGCATGTGTCCCATTGGCAAAACAATTTAATGCTTGTGCAGAGGTCAAGCGACTTGGCTCCGCTCAACATCCTTGTGGATGTTGCTGTCTCTGCATACATTGTTTGGGATTAGATGAACACATGAAGACATGCCAGTATCAAATCCAGACAAATCCTAGTCTCTTACAAATGGATTGCAAATATCAGCAAACACCTCTGAAGGGACTGCCAAAGACGTACTTCCTGGACATGATAAATATTGCAACAAGATGTGGACTCAAAACATGGATTTTCAGATCAATGCAGCCAAGGGGTGGAACGTTGAGCCAGAATCAATCCACATGGTGACCTACGCAGCGGCTAGAGGATATTCCCATTCAGGCACTACATATGCGACCCAATGCGCAGGAAATTACTGCAACCAAGCCCCGTATGGTACAAAATAACCCCCCACACTTGTGTACACTAAAAGGACGACAATATAAGCAAAGAGTGGGGTGGAGTCGAAGGGCACATGTCCCGCCATTCGATTTCTGTGGCATGCAGACGTGTTCACATGTGATCCGCAACAACTTGGAGGCTTTTCTTGGTGAGAGCGCGCGAGCTGTACCACAATGTCAAACTTTTCCGCGCCTTCAGCAATGGCCTTGTGCATGTATGCTTTGATGTCCGCCTTCTCAAAACGGCATACACCAGCCACCTATCGTAAATCAGAACACGGCAAAGGGTAATGAAATTCAGATACCAAATCCGTTGTACGATATCCATATTGCAGAAAACGGATCGATGCATGAACATAACATGCAAAATATATAGGAAGTATGTTGTGTTGTCTTCATCTTCGATGTCGAGAGATTCATTCGACAATCAATGACTTTGAAGATGGACAACCCAACAACTGCAGCACCCGAAACACAATCATGCAACTGATATTCGCGATTCAGAAAAAGATTGCAAACCCAAAGAAATGGAAAACGCATCACAGAAGACCCAACCGTGACAGTGTAGTTGTTGCAGTCCTGATGCAAAAATAGCTTTTGAAGAGCCACTTGAGATAAGAGCAACGTCGCCAAACCAAGAGAACTTTGGCACGATTCCCAGTATTGCAGGCTATCGCCTTCGCCGTTGGTGTCCAAGGGCGTGTCGCCGGTAGTAGTGCTATACTTTGTTCGCAAAGTGCCTATCCAACTAGGCAAGCAAACACATCCCAGTCCGTCCTGTAATTGAAGGCTTGGTGGCTCAGGGGCTAAGGGAGTTACATGGTTCAACTCAGCGTTGACAGCGGCGCGCGCGATGGCGGCAGCGGAGGAGTCCACCCCAACCACCTCCCTCGCCTTGCCCACAGCAGCATGGAGGGCAAACCCGCCGGTGTAGCAACACAGGTCCAGCACGCGCCTGCGGCGCACAACAAGCAACTCTCCACTTTGATGCTCTTGCACAGTGAAAACATTCTGAAGCATGGAATAGCGCTTGGAACAAACCGAGAAGAAATTCGAAGCATTCATCTTTGTGGAATGTGCTACATCAGGCAGTTTTTGGGTGCTAGATATCATTCTGATTGTTGTGGTTCCAGAACCAAGCACTTAACATGTTACTCAGGAAAAACATATCAGAAACGTTTTGTGGAGGTTGCTGGTGAATCCACCAAAGGCCGACGTCGCGGTGCAATGTGCCAGGCGCACCAACGACACTATATATTGATACTTTGAATTCCATCACAGTGTCTTTGACTGGACGCATCGAGTAGCACACGAACATAAGGACTTGGTCAACAGCAACATACTTTCTGAAATGCTGACCTCTTCACACTCCCATTTCTGCGGTTTGTTTAGTTGATGTAAATTCCTAATTCTTCATTCGGCAGGCTTCATGTCACAACATGGTTTATCTGTACTCTGTACACATCCAAATCTGCACAAGGAACACTGCACTCATTTTGTGGAAAGTCTATACTCATATGCAAACGGTTCAGATGTATTTACCAAAGGTGGACATATATGCATTCCCAGTGAGTCCGGCCTCTGCGTTGAAGGGCGCATATCTGTCGATGTCAATCATGAGCACAATCACAAAACATGTTGGAATATGCTATGTTCATGGGTTGGCTCGGCATCCTACTGAATGGGTTGGAGCCGCGTCGCAGTGCATAAGAGAGACGGTTCTAGTTGTACTTTGTTGTTGTCAAGAAGTACCGGAGTGAGATAGATAAGCAGTGCACACAAGGACTGTAGGCGGAGTTTTCTCAGCATCCAAGTCTCATTCAGAGTGCCTTGGCAATCCATGTTTCAGTAAGGATCCAGTTTGCGATCATGCAGTCCATTTGTTTGCCTCTGTCTTGTGACTTTGCAGTCACCTGGTTTTGCAACATTTCAGGTCTTGTTCAAACTGTGTATGAAAGCAGCAGCTACCTTTTCAGGAACACCGGCGCGGCGTGTCTCGTTGCGTGCCATGGCGTGCACATATCCGATTTTAATCACAACCTTGTCTCGGCCAAACTGGAATGAACATATTATTGAATCCGCTCCGCTCTTGCGGGCACAGTCCAGAATGGTTTCTGCAATCCCTTAGCTCAAGTTGGGTGGGCCAGTTGTCTGAGCGTCTGCCTAGTACACCGCCTGATACACAATAGGATCTGCAATCAAGTCCTGGATGTCAATCAGACACGGTAAGGAACTTTGGCCAAAGGTTCATCAAGGGGCGCGCAGGCTAGGGGGGGCACCTCAGAATAGGGAGTGGTTGCTCCAATCGCATAAACAATCACCGTGATATGTGGCGGTGTAAAACTCATCCTCTCGTGGGCTCATTAGGGAACTACAAAGCATACGGGCCCAAGCATTGCTGCCCGTTGCGAGTTCCTACCCACACAGTGCATTGGTGAATCACATCACATAGCTCATCCCACAAGGTGCGCACTTGTCCGCAGAGTACTTTCGGATCAGCTTCCTGCTGTCTCGCTGGTCGCAGTAAAACCCTGGCCTTCCGGAAGCAGCCAACACCAACCTGAGGGTTATTCCTAGGGCTTTGTGAAAAGAAAATGAGCACCCACTAGGCAGACAGCCACATGTCTACCAACAATCACACCAACACACTACTTCCACAAATACAGACAAGGACAAGAACCGCAAGCAGAACGACAGGTGTGCTGCATTGTCAACTTGTGGTCAATGAGAAAGGATGCTAAGGCACGCGAGAACTGTTTACAAAACACCATTAGTTAGAGGCAATAGCTCATCTGCAAACTTACACTGAAGACGAATACAGAGGAAGCACAACGGGATGATATGGGACATTTGGCCGCTGAAGCAAGACAGCCCACAATTCATAGAGTAATACGATATAGCCTCCAAGCATCCACATGAGCACCTCAACTTCTAATTCACCCCACTCTGCTCCGGTAATACAATCACAAAAAGAATTAGTGTTTGCTGTGATGCTGTCCCCGGAGGTGGGAAAGCAGGAAAGTGTATCAGTTAGGTGTATGACCTGGTTATTGTGGCTGTTTCAACAGATATTGTGGATGTTCTGTCACGCTGGATGAGCACATACTGCCGGCATGTGAACGAAAGAAACACTCACGTCATCCACACCATCCACACCACACCAGCTGAAAAAGCACTACTCCATAAGCAGAACAAAGTTCAACAATAGCAACAGCAACGAAAACACATTGAATATGTGTCCAGATTGCAGATTTTTCTGGCTGTAGCGCAGGTGCCCTACACGCACCCGTCTTTTGCGACATCAACCCCACCATGAACTTCACGCCCGCGTCCAGCACCAACACCTCGAGATTTGGATCCCCTTGCAAGGTCAACGCCGTGGCGTCCTCCTCCTCCTCCTCCTCCTCCTCGACCAGATCTGCACCTTCCTCAGAAGGCGCATCGCGGACGGACTGCGCCAACGCTCCATCTGCCTGCGCGCAGATGACAATCCACACTCGCCTCGGTTCAAAGCCCAGCTGCCCAAGATCAGCTATTGATTTGACTCAGTGTTGAACATTCGCAACCGTTGCGGCAGTTTACATGATCTATTGCGCA
Organism: Pyramimonas parkeae; assembly: GCA_018697155.1. Taxonomy (NCBI): domain Eukaryota; kingdom Viridiplantae; phylum Chlorophyta; class Pyramimonadophyceae; order Pyramimonadales; family Pyramimonadaceae; genus Pyramimonas; species Pyramimonas parkeae. Next base: position 3,401 of record NHOP01000798.1, on the reverse strand, counting down.
TCGCGGCGGGTATCGAAAACAGCCAACCCAGAAAACTGGACCCTTCCCGTTCTTGTCCTCAAGACTCGAACATCAACATCAATATTGTTTGATCCTCTTACATGCAATGAGGGAGGATTGTAAACACAAGCCTGTTCGTATGCAAAGGTTTGAGTTCTGACACTGGTATATGACGAAACGTCGCGCTCTGCATGCGATCTTGAACAGGCTTTGGATGCAAGCAGAGGTGCAATCCATGTTGTGATTGCATCACTAGAATCGGGGCGTTGTCGAGTCCTCAGCGGTCAGAGACCCACCAGCATACACACACATGCGCACACCTCCCAACCTTTTCACATCATACGAAATATGTGACCCATCCACGTGGACGAGTGGCTGATCAGGAAGCGGAACGCCCGCTCTAAAACCGGCATGTCATGCCTGCTTGTATGGCTAGTACTACAACATCCCAGCAGAAAAAAACACCAGCTGCAAAGGGGACTCGGACCCGCACCTCATCTATCCCTGTGAGGCAACAAACCGATGCTAATCTGTCCATTCAACTCGAGTAAACAGCAACATCTGTTCCGATATGAGAGGGATCATTGCGAACCATGAGTTTATCCACAAACACATGCAGAGAGAGGATGAACTGCCAGCGATCACTACTGTGATCCTGGCTGGGTCCACAATCAGGCTGAAGAAAGATGAGCACACAATTGCAAAGTTCTGGACCCGCAACTTCCTTTTGGTAGTATAGTGTGCTCGTAGAATCCAATGCGGCATGCCCTCGCACACTTCCAGCTCTACTGGGACAGACAATACACATGATGTGACAGCCAAGCTCGACTCCCCATTCAAACTAGGCATGTGTGTGCATTCTTGGTGGAAGGACCGTCCTTCTGCTATGTCCTGTGTTTTTCTCATTCCGTCTAAACGTGTGTCAGGTCAGGAAGTTGGTGACTCGTTGCAAGTGCGTGTGCGCACATCCTCCTCGATCCCCTCCAGTTGCAGGTGGGCTGCCTGCCTCCACACAATGCGCGCAGCGCCGAGGCATTCCTTCAGTGTATCTTCAACCACCTCTCGATGCCTAAAACGACACGCCAAGTCCCAACATTTGTCAATGCACCAGAACAACGGCTGAAATCCAACCTCATCTCTTGCTAAGGACAAGTGTCGGCCACCTCAGCCATACACAAATAATAAATTGTGGCCAGCAAGGTTGTTGCCTTGGCTGAAGCTATCGTTGCACTGTCTTACAGACCTTTGTTGCACTTGATGGGACGTGAATCGCATAGTGTTGGAGCCGTCATTGGGGTACTAGCAAGAGCATGGAAGGATAGTTGCAGGACGCTAAGAATTAAGGAAATTGCACCAAAAGCGCGGGCTGGGGGGGTTGAAGAAAGAGAATGACAAGAACCAAAGAATGGCTATAACAGTACCAGGGAGGCAGGCGCCTTGGATAAGGCCAACAACGTGGACGCTCCATGTAAGGCTCCACGGTTGCAACAGGCCAAACTTGTATTCAAACGTGCGGCATTTCGTAACTCCACGATACAAACACAAAAAACATTTCAATTTAAATTTTTCATGTGGGTTTGAAGAAGCGCACGTTGCAAGACTTTTGCCCCACCACACTATCGCTCCTAGCTCTACATGAAGCTCTACAAGCTCTACATTTCCAAGCTGCAGGTGCGTACTGTTCCACCCATGCCGCGGAGGACGACACCACCACGCGGTCCCCGTAAACGTCGCAAGTCAAGCCCGAGAGCTGGTCGCCCTCCGAGTTCACAAGCCGGTACGCCGTTGTGAGCGAGTCAGTGCTTTGCGCTGATGTGGAGGTGCCGGACGCTGATGTGTCAGTGATAGACGCTGATGTGGCGGCTGAGGGCGGGTGCAACCCCAGCGCGGAGCGTAGCCTTGTCGCTGCCTCGATGCGCACCCTGCAAAGAAGACCTTGCACTCATCTTCAATGCTTGTTCACAGCGTTCCATGGGATGTTGTTTTCATTGTGGCTGGACCGACCTGGAGGGTGTGCAAATGGTGAAAGAAAACCTGGATTGCAAGGCGCGACGCTCTAAAGGCATAGCGGAATATGACATACACAGCGTGCATGTTGGATACGGACATACACAGATCAACAGACTATTCTGATGAGGATTGCATGAAAGTTTCTTGTCCTGGGATCCGAGTGTATGCGCATGGACTAGAAATGAGGGCGATGGAGGTCATCTTGTGCATCGATCAAATGTAGCGAGAGATTCAGTTGACATAGACTCCGATGATTTGCGTCGTACTTTTCATCATGCTGTGTTAAATATTCCACTTTGGATGAACTCCTGTTCAATGTGATTTCTGAACGCGCACACGCTTGGATGTGCATTCAGGGACATGACCCTTACCCACTGGGCGGACAAGCATGTCAACCGTGGTGCACACCAAGCTTCACCGATGCATGTGGTAGAATGCTTGAATATCCATACACAAGGAAAAGTAACACAGGTCGTACTCTACAAGGAGGCCCTTCATGAAAAACCCGTCAGAACAGTCTGCTGACGTTTGCACATCCATACTGCACGAAACATTCATGCAGTATCCGAGCACATCATCTTGCACAATCTTGGAATAGCTATCCTTCAAAATCGCAGGTGTCAAGGAACCAGGCACAATGCAAAAGCTTCCATACTAGTATACACACTGGGACATGACTCCCACTCATCGAGCGGCTTCCATGCTGATTGACTGTGAGCATCAGTGAACTAGTAAAATAAACATTGCGACACAAGGCACGGGCGATGTGTGATGTGCTGAACACGAGGACGATGTTGAAACTTGGTTCCAAGTTTTTCCACAGCACCTGATGAGAGCAGGGAGGTCGAGCGCAAGGTGCGGGGCTCGTGCCACGTCAAGTGTGTGCTGCATCAGCCTGCCATGCTGTCCCAGCGGCTAACTCAGACCCCATAAAGAACCGAAAAACAGACATCTTCAGCATCAGTGCCACCGCCCTCAACTCTCATGAAACCGGCGCACACAGCCAGAAAGTGACTGGTGGGTGAACCTGCGCTTATCCCTATGTCTTCGAAACAGGCGTCTACCACAAAAGTCTGCACCTTGTGTCGCACTATCTTCTTTCAAAGTGGAGAAATTCAACGCAACAAAAGAAGAAACAACATGGTACACGAACAACAAATCAACACGCTTTTGCCATGGCTTTGTTGGGCACGGATTGCCGGAACCTATTGTGGAAGCATGGTTGCAGCACCATAACAACGGGTATCTGTTAAAACAAGCTGGTGGGATGGAGACGCTGGTGGCACCTGACCCTGTACATGGAGATCGGGTTGTACACGCCCCAACCGATGTACATCTTTTGTGAATCCGCCACCAGCACCGCTTCCGCCAGCGCTGGCTCGTGGCCTTCG
>NHOP01000797.1:0-12892 GCA_018697155.1 Pyramimonas parkeae | reverse complement strand
TGACATGTATCCAATACATATATATGTATATATATATATATATTCATGTAAAGCATCACTATCGTTGTGATCATTGTTATTGTTATATTGCTATCCACATATACACAATGAGACATGACCTCTGCAAGCAGGGCGGGAAGCCACATCAATTGATAACAAAATGGAACTCCATAACCTGGCAATGTCACTCTCAGAACAGCGCCCCAAGCCTACCATGTATCTACAGACGCATAATCGAAATCCCGCAAGATACGCCCTACAGAATTCAATTCAGAGTCCTCGCAGGGACACTGTCATGCTCACCCGAGCAACCCTTTTGCTCACATGTTTGTGTGGAAAAGTGATCAATCGATGTTTGGGTTTGAATGTGAGGACCAGCGACTGGTGTACCTCCAAGCCAGGGGTGGGTATCCAAGCCATGTTGCATGACTGCCGCATACAACATTAAGTGATCATAAATCGCAAAAGAAGCCCAAAACATACCCTAACCTAGCCAATCATCTGTAAGCAACCATGCTGCAACTTAGCTCTACTGCACTATACAGATCAATCACTTCAATCATGGAAATCACGAGATCTGCCAAAAGGTGCCTAATGAGAATATCAGGCCTAGTTCATGATTCAGCTCACACTCACTCATGAGCCCCATCTCTGCCACATATCTACAGATGCAAAATAATGCACGTATGTACGTGTTTGCAGTCATGTAAAGTGATGCCCAAAAGAGCAATGTTTTAACGGTACATGAGGCGTTACAGTTGATTTGAATCAACCTTAAGCTTGCTTTCAAGTAACCTTACAGTTGCTCAAAAGAACAAAACAAAATAAAATTAACGTCGTAATAACAAATACACAGCCTACATATTCAGGTATGTACATACGGATGTTACCCTCCCTCAAGGGGCCGGGTCAACTGGTTCGCGAACTTAACGTCACCAGTGCAGAGGGCAACCGTGAAAACCCGCACTTCTGGTCCAAACATAATTTGAAGTATTATGGGCGAATGTGTCTTGTCATCCCCATTGGAATAGGCTGCTACATCCACACGAAACAAACACTTTGTGTGTTTCATGTGTGTTTGGATGCTGTATGTACACAGACAAAACACCCATATCCGCTGGGATGGACGGTTTCCATGTCCAACATGCAAACTAGCCCGGAGGCATCCATGCGTGTACATCTTCACCGCCCCAACTCCTGGCAGGTACATCGCGTCCCAGGAGTCAGAGTGAGCTGGCGGGGCCTCCCTTGTCACGCCCGTTTTTACATCATCTTACCATAAGTGCAGCAACATCAATGAACAGATACCCTGAGACTTCCTATCATGCACTTCACCCAATTCGAAATTATCCCAATGAGATTCTTGTTGTAGCGCGACGGCGCATGTGTGCACCAACATGGACGAACACACACTTAAAAAAAAATTAAAACACAACAGCATGTAGAAAATCACTTGAATCTTGTCATCAGCGCCTCTCCATAACATGCACTGTACTTGCATGCAGCTCAGTTGGCAATGAGATAGGCTCCAAGCCAGCTGATCCGTGTGGGGCAAGTACAGTGCTATGACCCTTCACCGGTCGCGTTGTTCCTCCGCGTCTTGCGCGCTGACTGCCGGAGAACTTGCAACAAAAATCGTCAAGTCCGCCGACAACGTTCGATTCTCTACAAGAATCACTCCTGGCCGCTCCTACACCAAGGAGCCCACGTGATTCGTCCCAAAGAGACGCCACGCACGACTACAAGTGCTCCTCCTGAGGGTGCGTCGTTCCGCCGCTTGAACAGCGCACCTTCATCTTGGCATAGCGGGGCGTGACGTTGACCACCTGCCAAGATGCACGCACATCCCCATCCCGCCTCCCCCAGCTCCGTCGCTCAGTCACGGCGGGTCATGTTGGGTCCAGCGTACGTATCTCGCAAGAGGATGCAAAGTTTCAACCCATGTTGGGTGGCCTAGTGGGAAGGCCGGCAGCAGGAACCTCATGACAAATCAAGATCAAGTCTAGGTGTGAAAGCTGAGGTTTTGTGCACGGTCATCAGGGGCTGTGGGGTGACTTCCATAGAGCAGGCAGTCGCATCTATTGTCTTGAAAATCACTGTAGTATTCGGCAGTAGCCAGATCATTGTTCTTGCGCACCACCGGAACAATGACACCAATCATTTAAATAACTGCCACAATACTTGTGGGTGGTGTTGCTCGCACGCCACCGTCAAGTTCATAGGTAGTCGAGATGAATTTGCGGGCCGTGCGCACGCTGCCTATGACGATGGGTGCACGGATGGTGAGCCCAAAACCAATGCAGCTGGGAAACGAACTTGGCCATGGACGTCAAACAAGGGGGCACTCATTGCAAGCTTCACTCTTATCAAGAAAAAGGAGAACCATCCCCTCCTGCCCCTCACAGGGAGACTCGCCTGATGAGCAACTGATAAGAGACGTGCAATGTCAAACACAAGAGATGTGCACTTGGAGCCATCCTTGAGCCTGGGAATATTGGTTGATTTCATGGTAGTGGAACACACGCCGTTTGTACGAAAATGATGTTTGCGGGTGTGATATGGGTGTAAAAATAGGTGGTATGACTACAGCGGGATGGTTGTCATCGCGGAGCCACCTGCACACTCATGGTCCAAACAGCGTTGCTCCCGCACACAATTTCGAGAGCTGTTCCAACCCTTGGTGAACTCGGAGTCCGTCCGCAGACCTTCCAATATCATTGCTCTATCCTCAAACTGGACTCCCCCCTGACCATGTTGCTTCCAATAGATCATTTTCACTACGCTTGTCTTCATGGTGCTGTTGGGGATATTGGAAGCAGTGTTGCACTGAACCCAAGCAGTTTGGTATCATGACCCTAAGTACTACCCCTTATCCTTAGCCTCGAGTCTTAAACCCAGAACCCTCCAAGCTTGGGACATTCAATGCCGCAGATTGTTGGCAATGATGGACGCCATCGTGTCCCGCACCTTGTCTGCCTCCAAAGACAGCGTCTTGCAGATGACGCCGCCCCAGCCCTCCTCAAACGCCTTGCGCATCACCTGCCCAGCCACCGCACACCTGCCCCATAAGCGCTCGGGCCACAAAAAGAGCCGCAATGTAAACCCTTCTAGCGAAGCAAAGACGTCTGCGCTAGTCGCACGTGCAGGTTGTACAAGCCATACTCCCGGACTGTTCGAATAGATTCAGGACTCAAAAACAATTCACGACAGCAGCGCATCACTGTCCGAGGCGGTGTCTACACACACCAAAAGTCCGGCGCGCACACCTGCAGACCAGTACCCACTGACTCATCCTGCGCGGGGAGGGTTAAGGTAGATTTGTGCATCTGCTAAGATTGATCGTCTGCAGCGACAGGCAAGGCAAAGCTTGAAGGTTTGGATCCAGGGGCCGCGCTTTGGGGATGAATGAGACTCCGCAAAGGACGCAAAATCTATTGCCCAACTTGCTTCACAGTGGCAACGGTGCCGAGAACCGCAAACATCAAACTCAACGTCCACACCAAAGCTACAAGCAGACGTACTCCATAGCAGACATCTCTGGCCCTGTTGTGTCAGCCCTTCTGGGCCGGTACCATCCCATACCCAGGAGAAGCGGTGCCGAATAACAACACGGTGCCAGCAGGGCGGTTGCCGGGTGCGCAACAATCGTCATGTTTGACTTTAGGAGATAGGGGGGTGAACTATGAATGGTGGGACGTAGGACGCGTGTGCTATGTAAAACACACAGGACATAAAATACAAGAACGCAGCTGACGACGCAACTTGGTCAAAGTGTGTTTGTCGGAATGGCCAGACATACGTGCACAAAGTGCCGAGAGGGTGATGGAGAGAGGACTTGGCGGAGGTTGCCCAGGGGGCAAGAGTGGCGGGAACAGAAATTGAGAAGTGGAGTAGGGGGTGATGGGAGCATGGAATCGAGGGGTGGCTGTAGGTGGGTTCAGGTAGCGACACGAGTGGAATTGTGAGACGCAGATGATCAGCAGGAGGGTATGGCTTTGTGGATTATGGTTAAGGTTCCCTTAGTACCAACCGTCCAGGATTCTTCATCTTCTGCACCTATGTGATACAGCGCTTGTGCAGGACTAAATCCTGCAATATTTCCCATTCTAGTGACACTGATGCTGCCTCCGTCGATGATGGATTGGAGGCCATGCTGGCTGGCGGGTCATCTTCGAATAGCATGTAATCATACCAACCGCCAAAAAATCACCGTGAAAGCTGGTGGTTCAAAATGGTATCAAGATTATGTAAATCAAAATGCATTTACGCAATGGTTAGTGGGGTAGAGATTATTGTGAGTGTGGACTAGAGAGGTAGTTTCAGGTGGGGTAAGGGAACTATGAGATGATAGATACGAGGTTCGGCTGGAAGGGAGTCATAGGATGGTGCAGTATGGAAATGATTGGTGGCTCAAGGGGTTGTGGGGGTTGACCGAGTGTGAGATGATTGGGTGGTTAAAGGGGGGGGGGAATTGGGGGTGTAGGTGTGTGGCGTCCCGGGGCGCGCGCCTTATAGTTAGTGCCTGGAGGTCCGCTGCCAATCACAAAGGGGTTGGGCATTTTCAAGCCGTCCACCTCCACGCTCAGATCCGGCCCGCTCGTGACCTGTGTGCGCGCCAGACCAGGCCCAGGCAGCACATTCATTGGTACCCGCCCCCAGGGTCCATTGTCCACGAGGCGCGTCGACGGCGGCAGGTGGATGGAGCGGCGACTAAGGATTGTGAAGGGAGCTGCCGATTGCATGAAACAGTTGCCAGACAACGTGAGAGATACCGAGGACCTTCCAAACCGACAACACCCTCAAGGCATAGCAAGAGACGAGTACCCGATGGAACCGCCGCTGGTGTCGGGCCTCTGCTGTGAGATAGCAAGATCAAGCCCCGGGCCTGGTTCCACGGGAGCGTGGGCGCATGCAAGATTGTGCTTCACTGCCGCCCGGTGATGGATCAAGAGCATGCAGGGTACCAGGAAACCAAACCCTCGGTGCCCAGGGTGCCCTGTTCACCGCGCCGCGCGTTTTCTGCACAACACGCCGGACACACGATGCTGGAGGAGTACAAGTCTTTGCTATGACCTACCCATTTACCACCATCAAGGTACCACAACACGGCCTCGTCGTGTACGCGTTCTTGTCTGCCTTAACCCCCCCAGCCCAACCCCCAGCACAACACGTTTTCACTGTACAAGGAAGGTACAGCGAGGTTTCGCCGGCGTTGTTGTGCATCCTTGTTGTCACTTTGCAAGCGACTCGATGCACGAGTTCAGTTGTGCATTCAAACACGCTGAGGCTCCGAGTTTCAAACATGTTTGGGCTGCTCGACGAACGTAGGGATGCCCTTGCAGGCGCGTACATGGTGCTGATGACCTGGCCCGGCCTGGGGAAACCTGCTGAGCAGAGCCCCGGTACGACCGAAGCCGCTGCGTTCGATTCACAGGCTCTCCAAGAGAGTCCAACAACCAAGGCGTGCCTTGTCCCGCACCCTAGGCCACGTGCGCACACTCGGCGCGCACCTTGCCATCCACCAGATCGACGGCGCTGGTTTCGCGGCCGACCGCCATTGTTCTGAGTCCGGCAAGGCGGGCGCCTGGCCCAAGGCGACGACCACCAACACCGGATGCACGCACCCTGGAGTTGCCAATACCCCTGTGTAATAACCCCACGAAATACCCGTCCCCCGGCGTAAGTCATAGGCACATGGCCTGATACTCAAACCTCAAGAGACAAGTCTTCATGTGAACCCAGTTTGCACGAATTCCAGCCTGCTGAGCCGAGGCAGCAGAGAATATTCTATGAATGCGCTTTACCCAGCACAACAAACTCCTGAGAGATGCCCGTTGCCGAGCTATCATCATGAAGTTTGTGAAGTGATCTAGAGAAAAGACCAATTGCACAGCGAGGAGGCTGCTCGAGCGGAGTGAGAAATTGTTTGGCTACGATCAGCGTTCAATGCAGGACCAGAAGCATTGCGCGACCTGCACTCTATAAGTTTACAGCTGCACAGCTTAAATAATAATTCTGGTTGAAAGGCAGGAACACATTTCTGGTTGAAATGCGTACATAACTAAACTAAAAGTCATAAGGACATGATAACGTCATGTCCTAACAAGAAAACATACTGGACATGGTATACCGACGAGCGACAGGCAATCAGGTGTGCCAAAGAACATTCCACTGCTAAGTCCAAAGGAAGTGACTTGATCATTGTATTGTCATTGAATCCTGTTGATTTTGAACAGACATCCCTTATCGGTTGGCAAGACCCAAAAGATCGGTTTCTGTATGCACACCTACCATGGTCTTGGATGCAACCTTGTCTGCTTTCGATTGTAGCGTAATGAAATTTACTACAACGGTGTGCGCCCTAAGTTTCTGCGTGTGTGTCAACTCTTGTGCTTCTATCAGGCCCCACGATTGTACCTGGGGCGATCGCACACATAGTGTGTCACATGTGACAACATGTTCGGCTATCTTCATTTGGCTGAGCTCTGTGCCCAAGGACAACTTGTCAATGCATGTCGGAAGATTGAATTTTGTAGGCCGACGGTTGAATATTTTGTGAAAGTATGGATAGAAACCCAAGTGGAACAGCGTTCTTGCACTGTGCCAAATGTGATGCTTCACGTGAGCAAATTCTATCCAAAAGCCAGTGTCACCAGTAAACCCTAACAAGCCAACATATTCGAATAACGCCGCACATATTCTCAAACAAATGTGCGCTCGGGCAAGCCGATTCTCATTAAGCATTCTTGTAGGGAAAACACTCAAGCAAGCTGAAATATCGCAAGCAGCACGCAAGCGCTAAATTTGTGTAAACTCCATATGTGATTTCCTCGATAGTGATACAGTAAAACGTGGTTGTGCTCTGGTTCCTCGTGAAATTTCTCCCGAACATCGAAATGCTAACGAAAAGCTCATCGACAATCGAGCGACAGGTGACACTTACTCTCAAACCATAATGTTGTCGGGATAGACCGACCGCTCGTGGATATCAAAGCTGACAGCTACGGATCACTGCAACTCGTCCAAGCACACCATTCAGTGAAAAATATGCAAAACATAATCAACATCAATCAGCGCAATACAAAGATATGCCAGACTGCCATCCCATGAGTGCGCATTCACTGTCGCAGAAGTGGTGGGCGCTAGCAGTCGTCTTTCACACACGTCTCGCACACTTGACACGATAACTAAACCACTCGAATGGGTGAAGAAACATTTCGTCACCTAATTGACGCAGCCACATGTGCGACACTTGAGGTGTACAAGCCGCTGGTTGACATCATTCGGAAGGGTCAAAAGTGCGAAGAGATTAACGCTGAACTGTTCGTGACGCGGGTGCAGCTGTCTGTATGGAGTTGAATCCAAAACATGAGTGTTTACAAACTCCGATCCCGACCGATGTGAACCAAACCGCCCGACTTCAATGCCGATAGTGGCGTCTGTTCACCCAGGGTGAAAATTTGCAGCCAACCGGGAACTCTATCGAAGGGAAGGGCGGACTGTTCCTCCAAACGTTTACCCTAACGACCTGCATAACTACCCATTTAGCGGAAACATCCACTAGGCACAGCTTTAATGGAAATTCCAGCTTGTATTGCAGGTGTGTCCAACTCGCCGATATCTAGTACATTAGTGCCCCTACCGGCTCAATCAAGAAATCAACCAGTAGAAGTAGATGTGACTCGATCTGTCGGTGCCTGCGGAGCGCCTGAAATGGATGCGTGACAACGTGCCAAACAACTTCACGATCTCTCGTTTCTTCCATTTATCCTTGCATGCACGAGTGCTTCCATCATACATTTCCTTTACCTGCAGAAATCCAGGGCTGCTGGACCATAAATCCCTTGGAATTTACGAAACACAACGATGACCTATAAGTGTTAAAGTCTCATTCATCCTGGACGGCCCTCATTCAACTCTAAAAGCATTCATCGTGGACGGCCCAACATGAACATACCTTTCCATGTGTAATCAAGAAGCCCTTGAGAGATGAAGCATATTGCCGTGAATCCGATGGCCATTCGATCACAGCTTGTCTATGTGTCATTGTTGTTCCGACCACATGCAATTACAGATCCAATGCCGATCTCGACCGAATAGCTTGTGGGATGAATCCTTTCGATCAGGAAATATTTTCGTAATAGGTCCAATTCCGTTTAGCATGATTATTCAGGTGGGAGGGACGAACTTGTTCGCGTCGCCGATTGGGTCGCCGTTCAATAGACCGTTGGTTCCCCCTCCTGCACTCCCCAACCCTCGCGTCCCATGGCGACCATGGCCATGCCGAGTCCGCCACCAGCACATCGAAGATCTGAGGTGCTTTGAATTCATTCTGATCAAAAATAACACATGTTGTTCGATTTCCTCAAAGATTTCGTTGTTGGGTTGCGGACCCGTTCACAAGGACCAAATTATATGGTTCGGGAACCGATGAACTTGGCTTTTGTGCTTGCGAAATATAGCAGCAAACCTAAATCATGGTTCCAGTGAAAATTCGTGCGGAAATACAAATGATTGCGACTCATTCATCTCAAGTCCCATCGCACAATTGATGCAAGGGGTACCATGCGCGTCGAGTCTCGAGTTTTGCAAATGTGTCAAATGGATCCGCTTAGGCACAATGTACCCACGGACAATTATGGACACCTCGGTATGCTTAATCATTAGCTTTGATGCTTGAATTTTCGGTCGCTAATATGATCATACTGTGTCGGGGGAGCATTGATCCGCTTGACGGTACGTTTCGGTGGAGGAACTGCAACACAACTGGCTGCTTTTCCTGTATTTGCATACTGCTTTATGCCGTTCGTGGACTGGACAATGTATCAGTATGTATTGGATTATCGTTTGTATGCAGCATGGGATTTGATGTATTACGTGCTGACATATACCATGGACCTGTGTTCGTTGCTTGATTGTGTTTGCTATGCGACTGTCGCGTGCTGCTAACAATTGAGCCAATTGAATGAACGTACTCATAACACAAAGATAGTTCGGGGTCAATTTCTATCTTGGTTTTGATTTTCACTTGTTTGAGGCGCATAAAATATCTGGCAGTAGCTTTCATGGTTGGAACAATTTGTCCAGGTTTCGGCGTACTTTCGTGCAACGTTTGTTCACCGGAGTATGCGAAGCGTGTGCTGTCTTTAACATCACTCATTAAGGGCGTTGCAAAAGTCAGAGCATCGATTGATATACTCGTGCTCTTTGCAGCGAGTGCTGAAATTTGGTTGGGCACACGCGAGTGAACAGTTTGAACCATGGCTAACTATGTGACGATTTGCCCGTGTACCTCTCCGTTCATCGTTGGTGTCATGACTTCTGAGAACTTATGTTGGTTTTTGAATTCAAATTCTTCGTTATATGTATTGTCTGGTTGGCAAGGAAATTTCTGTTCGTTTTTGTCGACAGCTTTGCAGGTTGCTTTCAACAAGTTCTGCATGGTGTGATTTGTCCAATCAATGAATCCATGTATCATTCCAAAAACCCACAATAATTGATTCACACTATTCACATGTAGAATTATGAATCGAGTCGTGATTGTAGAATGCTGATTGCTGAATGATTGTACTGTTTGCCAATATCCCAGCCATGTTGCTGAATTGTTCGATAGAACGCTTATGGGAACAATTTGTACAGATTGTACCACTAGATCATAACGGTGTGAAAATACCAATCTACTGTAGGACTTCGTTGCAAGGGCTATGGGTGCAACCTGTGTTGCTCTCTCCAAGCGGCAGCAATTGCTTTTGTTGCTAGTGGCATCTATGACAGCAGCCAGTTTGTGTTACTGCTAGTGCGATTGAAGGCAAACACATCGCATGCTGATGATGTTCTGCGCAAATATTGAAAGATGTTTTAAGGAATTATTGCGACAACAGTATTAGCATGTCATGAATCGCCCATGTGTGCATTCTTTCTTGTTAGACCCAGAATCGACGATGATAGTGACCTTGCCCACCACGCATGTTCATGAATTGTGGAATGGTCTGTGCAGTCAAATTGTTGTTCTTGTGTGGCCTCAGTCCCAAGTTTAGGAAGAACTTTGAGTTTCTGATCCATCATCTTCATTTCATGCAATATCCTTTGTTGAGAAGTATATCCAAATTTACAATTCTAGTCTTAGCCTGTTTCCCCGGTGTCAAGGCAGATCGTAAAGGAAGGACACCTTGATACTTGAAGAGTATCCCTACTAATCAGCCAACCATATTCTTGCAGGAGGATGACGACCTGAAGCTTGCCCGTCAGCTCCAGGAGCAGGAACGGGTACACATGCCCGCCTCACCCTGGAAACTTATGAGCCATTTTCGATTGCCAAAATGGCATATGTATTCCGAGTATACCCTCCATTCATAATGTAGGTTGAATTCTTTGCAGCTCATGCTGATCGTCCAAGATGTGTGCTTACATGATTGCGCTGACGGCTTACATACCCGATTTGTCATATGACATTCAAGGGACTGTCTGCAGGCCTTGCATCACCAAAAATGCTTCAGTTATTGTGATGTATTGAAGACCTCGTTGGTTTTGAGAACACCTTACAAGTCAATTCTTGACACTTTGCGTCGGAGGCCCGCAAGCCTGAGGGAGTATGGGGTGTGTGGAGTGTCACCTGGGCGTATCCTTGAGCATGTGGGAGACAACCGGTATGGACTTGAGAATCGAGGGTGCATGATTCTGACACTACTGGCAGTGGCTCCTTGACAATTGCTATGGCCCCATCCCTGCCACCAGTTGCTACGCCATCTGGATATTCCCCCTCGTTTGTTGAGACGAAGGAACGCAATACCTAAGTCATCCGCGGTTGCTTATAACGCGCAATCCGAGTAGTATGTGATGATGAACACTTTGGTTCAATATGGAGGTGGCGTGGGCATTCGAACGTAGCAGCTCCTTCTCCCCAACTTCCCTGCAAGACTTTGTTGCAAACAAAATGAGCCTGACCCGCATCCTTGTTCCACTGAGCCAGCGTTCCCCGCTTGCTTGCAGGCTTACTTTCTTCTCAGCACCGGCGGCTACGGCGACCACTTCGCCGGATTATTGCCTGAGGAGGAGTCGGAGGCGTTACCGCGTGTGAGCGGCGAGCCTTTATTCGTGGGGTCGCCCATCCTCACCGGCGCGGGGCACCACCCAGAGGCGGCGGAGGAGGAGGACGAGGCGTTTGCGCGCGCGCTGCAGGCGGAGGAGCAGCGTGAGGTGGTGGCGCGGCTGGTGGCGGCACAGATGAGCATGGCTGGCGGTGAGCTCAAGGGCCGAGGGGGGCAGCGGGGAGGTTCGGGGGAAGAGGGAAGAGGGAGATGGCGACTGGAGCCAGTCACGCTTAGACGACATGAAGTACTGGCGCCAGGGATGTTGCGACGGTCGAAAAGATCTGTGCTTCCAACTCGACCAGCAGAGAATGCTGGGGGAGCCATCGTGGGTGCACAACATGTGGATGCCAGAAGGGCATGCGCATGTGGATTGGATCTGTAGTGTAGTCTGCGCACGCTGGGAAGCATAGGTGGTTGAGCGTTTATCTTTTACCTTTGTGTGATCTCCTACACGGAAGGATTCTGCGGCACCCGATGGTGTATTGATTGCTTTAGCCGCCTGTGGGTCACCTTCATTTCAAGTGAAAATGCCAATCGTACGAACACCTGCGAACACGTCTGCATGATTCCATATATGTCTGATACCTCAATTGTTGCTCAGTTGATCAATATACATCGAATTTTGGATAGAGCAGATTTGGGGGGCTTGTTCATCTTGCACAGTGAATGTCTGCTGGTCTCCGTTGCTGACAGGTCAACCTTGCAAAGTGTGGAAGATCTTGACCATTGCCGACTCAAACAACGTGAAACAGGCTGCGAGTAACGGGAGGGCATGATGTATATGCCGTGGCATTAACCTTATGTCTCACTGCACCTCCATGGAAGCGAACACTGTGGAGTTGTGCGTTGTGTGGATCAACTCAACGTTGTGTCCAAGGTGGTTGTTGTCCAAGCGGTTTTCGAGCGTGCTTCTCAGTAGTCATCAGCACGTCCTCCTCCAGGTTTCGGCGGGTTGGAGTGGCTCACCTTGTGCTTGTTTTTGCCCTGTGGATGCTCTGTGCAGGGTACCGAGACCAGGAGGACCGCGAGTCAGCGAGTGCCTCCGAGCAGGTGATGGCTGTCTGCCTCTTGCAACCGCACACAAGCTTGCCCTGCACATACTCGCAAACTGATCACGTCTTCCAATTGGAATGTGATCCGCTGGATCTGAGTAGTGTTTCTAGTTACTATGCAAAGTCTAGACGTGTGCCGCGTCGTCATTGGAATATTGATATATGTACGCATGCGAATCACAAAGCTATTGAAGTGTATTCTCCATTGGGAATGAGATAATGGTACATTTTTCATTTTTGTGCAACATCGAATCATTACAACACTTTCGCCATGGATGACATGTGATACAACGTCACACGCTTCCCCGTCTTTTGCGCTCGTATACGCCTAAGGGGGAACAACAAACTTGTCCCATGGTGTGCTACGAATTGGAAGGAGCATATCTTTTGAGGGTGTACAATCTGTACCAGACTGTGTGCTTGGAAAAACAACAGTTGTCTACAAAACTCTTGATGACTCTTGAACGCAAAATGGACTCATGATGATACGTTACCAATGAACGATGTACACAGTGGAAGGTAAACTACACCTTTTACATGATGTGCTACGAATTGGAAAATAAATGAGGGGTATACACCATATGGTGCAGAAAATAACGACAGTTGCCAATGGATTGATTGAATCTGATGATAGCTGACACAATACACGGATTTTGAAGGTGACCTTGTGCAACGATAGAATACAGCGCGCAATGCAGTTGACATGGCTCCCCGCCCTTGTGGTAAGGGTCATGTCCCCATATATATATA
>NHOP01000796.1:0-12902 GCA_018697155.1 Pyramimonas parkeae | reverse complement strand
ATGTGAGTTGAGAGATGTGTATAAGAAGACAACTTTGAACAAATCATCGAAGATGCATAAAAAATATGAGTCAACGCGACGATATCAAACAGCAAATGAAATAAACGATGCATTTGTTTCACATGGATTTGCACAGACAGGTAGACTGGTCTCCTAGAATCATTCGGCATATGCTTGAGCATAACACACAAAGGGGAATTTGTGCACCAGCAGAACCTGTCACACGGCCTGTTGGGAAAGTGTCATGTGCCTGCACATAAGGACATGACCCTTACCCAAAGGGCGGTGACACAGCCTGCATACGAGCACAGGGGTAACATCAACACCTTTGTATCAGGTCTAAATATTTGTCGTATGATTCAAGTAGAGCACAGCTCGTCGGCACAATCAGAAAAATCTGCTGATCAGCGCAACCTTTGCGAAAGAGAAACATCTTGTGTTTCATATGCATTGAGATGCCGGCCAGTAACCTCTGCCTGCCGATGCATCTCAAAGACTTGTTTACAGTTTTTCCCAAGCATGTCGGCTCGCAGTGTCCTGGATTGTACAGTAATGAGTCAAAGTGCGATGAACACACATATAGGCCAAGTCGGCCGAGTCGCGCGTCAGGTTGCAAGGTGCACATGGTAACTTCTAAATCCCACGTACCAGGTCCACACAAATATTGTGTGATCCAAGGAGATGTACCTGATCTTCTCTTTCGGACAAAGTATCTGTCTATCCGTACATGAAACAAGCACATCATGTGTTTCATAAGCAGTAACATGCCAAGGTGACAGTTCTGCATGATGTTGCACCTCCAAGGATTTGTTTCCTAGCATGCCTGCCTGCAGCATCTTCGATTGCAAATACATATATCATGCAAACTTACATACACTAGAGGGGGCGAAAGGGATTACAAGTATATGATGTTCATATATGTCACAGAGATATGGCTTTACATTGAAGCTTCTCAGCACACTGGATACTCAGTCTCACGAGTGTTCTTGTGGGAACGTGGACAACATCTCTTGTGAGACCCATTAGACATGATCAAGTGATATCGTGATGAAAAAGAAATCAGGTCCGTACTAACATTATGTGGTGTTACACCGTATACCCACATTGGGTAAGGGTTGTATGCAAATGCACATATTTGGGATGACATGGCATGCAGATCATTGCAAACTTGTGGACAATACTCATGAAGCAGAATGAACCCTGTCTTTGGACCAAGCAAAATGTTCTGTTGAACACACAAATACGCTATGGCGACTATAATCAATACTTGCATCACAATCTTGAAAAAATTGTGCAACACAAATATGCGAGCGCGTGAGAACTAATGCGTGGCATGCGTTGAACCGCTTGTCATCAGTGCATTCTGAAATCAGCTTGCGCAGTTTCAATCATTCATGTGTTGGTTCGTATGCAGTGTGAGAGTCGCGTCCAGTGGACCCAAACTGGCGACATGACCATGATGCATGCTCAAACATCATGCTCCATGTCTCTGCTCAAGTATTGGGTGAAGACTATTCTTGCTTAAAATGTAGCAACATCCAAGAAGCTGCAGGCTGACAGGCCTGCAGGCTTCAACACAATCAATTTCATCAGCATCAAGAGTTTTCGTACTGGTAACTTGCTGGACCAATCCACACAGACAGCGAGTGTGTTTCATACAGATGCGCAACCATCAGCGGACCATTCCGCCCGGAACAAGGAACAGAACAGAACTCTTCAAGTTGTATGCCGTGTGTGTTCGACTCGGTATAATTTAATCCAGGATCACTTTGCTGGGTCATAGAACGTAGCAAACGTGGTTTCATGCCCAATGTACAGGACATGTCCCAGAGCATTGTCCGTCCATGCATGCTGATCCATGCACATCCATATGCACAAGAATGTCGAGTGCTTGATATATTCCATCGAGAGAATACATAAACAACATATCTTCAGAGCAAACGACTTGCGCACCGCGTCCTCGCATGCATGTACACTGATTGAAACAGTGTGCCGTGAGCACTGGAGGGGTGTCCCTGATCAAGCTTCCCCGAGTGATTGAATATCGCCCATGCTCATGCATACCAAAGTTTCTTCGTACCTGGGGTTGCGACTCTGGTGCCGAGCCAAGGGCACTGTGCTCCTCTTTCCTGGGCGGTTGCTCTACAATTGCAGGTAGTGGTTTTGATTTTGTCTTCCCCACGACCTTCTTGTCTCTGTGTATCATTCAAACAGAATATCCCACCATGCACATCATCCCAACAAGCACACCGTTCATCGAAAAAAATTCGAAGTCAAGAGAGAGTGGTTGGTCAAGGCTCCCGCAAAATACTTTCTTGCAGTTTGTACTATTGACTCAACGTACGTCATTCAACTCTGCCATTGTTGTGCTTCTCCACAGTTGTATCCATGTCTCCATCAAAACATTGTCGTGATCATGTGTATTGAACACTCTGAAGTACCAAAATCCTTGCAAAGATAAGCCAACAATTCACAGCGGTGTGGGTTGAGCCGTGATGCCACAGTAAACCAAAAAAGAAATGCGCGGAAACCAGGCTTTGACATGCAAAACAATCTTCGGAGTACAGATATATCCCAAATGTCCTCCATAAAGCCATGCCACTGCTTGGATAGCAGCATGCTTCTCAGTCAGGATCTCGTATCGGAAAGTGCTTCCCATTAAGTATGGGGGTTCGGAATTGACTGTCTCGAAGCAAAGAAGACGAAGCAGTGGGGACCTGGGCACATTGAAGGAGCTGCGATGGCGGTTGGGCTCGATTTCGGAGGTGGACTGTTGCAGTCTTAGCATGCCTTTCCTCTCAGCCAGCGCATGCGCCTCCCGGGCAAGCAGCTCGTTCACCCGCGCCTGTGAGTAGATCACATCCCGAGCATAAAAAGAGCCTATTGAAAATAAGATGCTGCCAAGCACGTCCATAGGCTGTGTTTGCAGTGAGCTCTCCTGAAGATCATGGAACGGGTGAGATTGCTGGATGGCGCGAGAAGTGACCGCGGGAGATGGCTCATGGAATCACTTGCTTGTGCGGATGGACGATGGATGCAAAAGGGACTAGAAAGCTTAAAAGAATAATCGATCATGGAGTTGGATACAAAGCTGGCCCCTAATCATGGCAGCTCTCTCTGCACTTCCAGAATCGGACGAGGAACTCCGAACAAAATTGGGTGAGCTGGTTGACAAGGAACGACAAACAATCCTGTTCAAAATACATGACCCAAAAATTTTCTGCATTCATAAGAGGGGCATGTACAATGAGCAAAAGCATTCACCCGAGGTGCGGAGCTGTTCTTGGCGGGTCTGATGTAGCACAATGAAGTTTCTCAAACGATGACTGCAGCAGGGAAATCAGAGGGTCTTTAACTCTATCTTGAGCCTTGCACGATTTCATGACAAAAGCTGGATGAGGGTTTATGATAACCGAATAAGCGATACCCTTCAAATTTCAACAACGATCACCGATTATATCGCAAAGTTGCTGTTGTTGCTCCTGTAGTTATTGGTTGTCACAAGGATTACAACAACTTGAGGACAAATCGGTAACAGACAGACACACCTTGTTGCGTTCAAGCAGCTCCTCTTTGCGATCCCGGTCAACTTCTAAATAATCCACCTCCCTGCACACCTCGCCCGCCGCAGTTGAAATTTAGAACCGGCGCGACAAGTGATTGCTTTTATGCCTGTATCTGAAAATTGAAAATAAGTGTTCAACCCGATGCAGCTCTAGGCCCACCAGCTGAAGTAGGGTGGCTGGGACCCAGAATGAGGATTCTTCAGAACCACGCTCGCGCCCATCTCACTGTCTGCTCCAAAAAGTGATGAATGACTGTACGACATGAACCAGAAAATAGAAAAGCAGCAACCAACGAGTTCCTTTTGCTGTTGACAGCCCTATAAACAAGCCAGATGTCGAAGAAAAACTATGCATCCAGATTCAAAAAATTCGGGTTTGTATAGCCTGGAGACGCCACTATCGAGCTCGAATTTTCAAGTTCATTTGTGTGCGAGTGACTGTCAGTTTCTCATCCAGGCATCTCATGCAACTCTGATTGCCTATACAAATTTGGATATGAGCGCCAGTCATTGGGCAGGAAACCATGTCTGTTGAATCGCTCACGAAATTCCGACAGTTCGCGATGCAAGCTTGAAAATCCATGTACCTAGTCGAATGAATATATCATCGGAATCAAAGAAACTGGTCCCAACACACAGCTACTCACAACCACCAACCCGAAATCGACTGCTCCATTGGCGGCTTTGTCATCTCCGGGCCAACATAAGAACTACTTGCACACAGACACAGAGTTTGCACTTGCCCACAGCATGCGATAAAACGCGGCAAGAGACGAGGCAAGCAGCGGCGAAGGATCGGAGGGACAAAGATGGAGGATGCTTCTCACTGTGTTAGCACCACCGAATGGTTGTGGTACATGCTGGCCACAGCCTTGACGCGGCCGTTGGACTGCTCCGCCTCTTGCAAGTGTCTCTTCAGCTCCTCCTTCTCCACCTGCACAGCACATCAGGAAACGCTGCAGCAAGCATTCACATGCATGTGATGCACAAGGTCTCGCTTTGTTGGGTAGAGAACTGCACCAATTCAGAAGACAATAGAACAAATCCGCCTGAAATAATTCAGTCAGCTGTATCACCGAGGGCGGCTAATGCGAAAGAAAAAATCCATTCAATATGCACAGTCCCCAACGTCCGTCTCCAAGTTCAGTAATGCCGGCAAGAGGAAGTGTGCTCCAACAATCGCAGCCATCACATGCTCATCAAAGCTGAGCAGACAGACTCCTCAATTATTATAGGGACCTGTGCATAGCTATGCTCTTGACATAGATTCACATTTGAAGAGATCCTAAACGACAGGCACAGTATCAATGTTTTGTATCTTACATGCGCCCCATCGAAAGTGATTGGATTGAGCACCAGAGGGACACACTTGGATTAGCTGATACGTGGGAGAATCGAAGTTTGTAAGGTGAAACGCCCCGAGCAAAGTTCCTCAAACCGCACCTGCAGCTTCTGCAGGTCCGCCGCCTGCACCTGGAGTTGGTGCCTTGTGCGGGCCAACTGCTTATCGAGTTGCTGCTTAGCGTCGTCCTCTGTACCAATGCACTTCTCCATCTGCAAGCACCAGATGACCAGAGAAAACCCGGGGTTGAACCAAGCTTCACATGCCGCAAGATGTCATGGCAATCATGTTGGAGATGGTCCACATCATTTGGAAGTTGGAGGTAATGGGCCTCACAGCATGCCCAATGAAAGCCGTTTTCTGATGCAGAAACTGCCCACACAGGTCCTACCCATCGCCATGAAACCAACTCTCTATCAACAGAACGATTAGAATTGGGTGGGTCTGGCATAATTCAAAGTAATCCTCGTAACGCGCTCCTCGTCTACTAACATCCCTGCATGGTACTATCCAAAACAACCGAGTTCACTACTTTAAACCCCGGAGAAACAAATATTGGCGACATAAATCTCTCCATGTATTCAAAGCTGTTGACCAAGTCCAAAGGAAAGCGAGCACTTGGCCCCCAAAATGAACATGACATACCACTATCAGACAAGTGGTCGGCTAGGCCGAATGGGCATGCTTAACATAAAAAACGACAGAACAACACAGTGCTTGAATCCAATGTACGCAGACAAGCCATAGAAAACAGCAGGCGGTACAGAGGGCCTTGTGCGGTATGACCAAGTTGACATTCAGGAGGCGGCTTGATTCATGATGGGAATCGAGTCCAAATCCTGAAACATTTTTCTTGTTTGGCCAACGATTTCTGTACGGCCACACTGGCAAAGAAGTCACTAATGGTTCGCGAGTGTATGCACCAGGCGACTAAACAACTGGTATCATATCCAGTGGTTTGAGGACACATCTGGTAAAGGGATGATCCCCCACATCTGAGAGATTCCCTCTTTGTTTAAGATGTAGTCCTTGAATAATTGGTGTAGAGTTGCAGGGCCACTAGCTCGGGCACGTGCCAGCTGCACAATCTTTGCGGAGGTGGCGAGCCGTCATCCATGTGAGTTGAGCGCACCCACTACAGCACACTCGCAATCCAACGAACTTCCTAGGCGCGGGCAGGTGGGCACGCTTGAATCACAACCTACAGTTGTTCTGCACAGCAAGGCATGGTGCTCGATGTCCCTGCAAGGAATCAAATCGACTCATGTAGACGACGGCGCGCCACAATGGATGTAGCCAACTTACAAGATCTGCATGTGCGAAAGCATCCAAGCTTGTACATTGGTTATGGACACCTTGGATGCTTCATGTCAACACTCATAAGATTCACACACAACTTGCGCGTCGACATGATATCCAGCGGCGGGCAGAGCGCCCTAGTACCGTTTGAAGCCTGCTCTCGTAATCTCGGCACAGCGCCTCCAACTGCTGCACACGTTTGTTCTCCGCCTGCATCTTCTGCAGAAGCAGCGTCTGAGCTCTCAGCTCCTCCTCCAGTTGTTTTGACTGAAAAAAAAACACACCACATCCACACCAGCATGCATCCTCAACCTGCCCGCCACGTTCACAGTTGTGAAAAGGGTGAACGCTCAGCGATTCAATATCGCACTTGCAAAAGATTGGGATGAAGACGGAAGATGGATGCGATGACAGGATCAGTCTACGCAGTCCTACGGTCTCTAATCCACCCGGCCTGAGTTTAAATCCTACAACTTGTATTGATGCCAGTTATTGTGATGAACCATGGATCGAGGCCGGCAGGGGGCACTAGTGCAAGCAGTTTGTCTGGTACGCGCCGAAGCGACACATATACAATCATCCAGATCACAGACACTTCGTCCGTCATCAAACATGGAAGATGGAGAAGATAGTTTCTGAATAATGCAAAACATTGGTTCCAAGAATGTCATTCCCTTAGCCGCACGGATCCAGGCAACGGAGCAAGGCATAGCTCTGTGCCCCAGAAACTCATCCAAGTCTTCAAATTCTCTGATTGGAAGCGCTTCATGAAGAAAAGTAGAGTGTATCCCCTACGCGCTGCCTGTCTACATAATCCTGGCCAAGAGAAAAACTACTCAAGCATGCAACCGGAGTCATGGTTGTGGGACAGAAATTCTTCAACCCCTTGACGTGCATCCAAACAATCGGCCCTGAACGGAGACAGCAGACAAGACGACCCTTCCAGTGTGTATCCAAGTCTGCACAAGAAGACACATTGCTTCAACTTGAATATAGTCATATCCGCAAGAGGGATGGCTGTGCCGTCCCTGCAGCATGATGTTGAGAGACAATGCACACTAAGCAATGACGAGTAAAGGACTTCATCACCGGCTTCATCATAAACAGCGTACATTCTCAAAACTCAGAACGCCGACTATCCACTGTCCATCTTGCGCGCACTTCATCCAAAGGCTCATGTGCGATCTGATTGTTCAAATTTCTGCCTCGGTGCTCCACCCCAAGGTGTGAATATTCCCCACTTGGCAACAAGTAGAGCAGGCGCCCGTGGCTGGGTAGGGGAGAGCGCAACCTAACTCCACCCGAACCACCCCCATCCAGTGAGGCGCGTTCACCATTCAATACTATTGTTGAATTTCTCAAGTGCTCTCTACCAAATCAAATCGCTGCGCCATAACCCACTGTATTCCCTCCTCACTCCTTGCTTGCGCACCTTTTTCTCCGCCTGCAGTTGCTTGTGTTCTTTCACATGCACCTCCTGCTCCCGAGCCTGTAAGTGTGACTGTTGCCTGTGTGTTGTCTCCACGTGCACCAGCTCCGACTCCTGAGGGTGGTCACCATCCCACCCCCATCAGTGCACTCCCTGACCATCCCACACATCATCACACATGGCTCGCCGAACACTGTCCACTGTGCTTGCGACTGCGCGCACTTCATCGCGGAGCACACTTGCCTCGGCATGCCCTAAAAATAGATGCCACAGTTGGCCGTGGCTGATGGTGGCACATTCCTGGTTGAGTGTTGGTACACGACGTCCCATCAAACCGGGCGCGGCTCAAAAACTCGCGGAACGGAGCGAATGAAAGCAAATTGACTGGGCACAGACCGCGCAGCTGCCGAAGGGCATGTGTTGGTTTTGCCAGAAGAGAGTGGGCTTGGTTTGGAGCATGTCCCCGCCCGTGCTGATCTACATCTGTTGGTCTAGTCCCTAGACGGGCACTGTATCCACTGAGTGATAATGCGCAAAGGCAACTTTCGCAACCTGTTTGTCAAAACACACGTCGTAGGATCTGAGAAGATAGTGTTGCGTTGTATGTATCGAACTAGCCCGCTGGCCCGCGCAAGCTAGCATCGAGGGACTCTGACCTGTTGGCCAAGATGTCAAGTCAGAGTGAGGGATGCAATACTTTGCCAATCCATAAAGCTGTCGAGCCAGCTCAAACATCTGTAGCATGGAATCCAAGGAGACGTCTATCGTCATCCCATTCAAAACACTCTGCTATTTTTTGCTTATCCATCTCCCTCAGTCCCGGCAAGACCTCCTTTCCAAGACATCCAATTCATTAGTTGATATCTCGAACACTGCTACTTAGCAGCCGAGACGAGCGCGTCCGGCCACCTGATGCACGTGCAACCTCTCCCACTTCTTCCCAGGAAGTGACACAAGCTCACCGCCTGCCAGCCACGCGATCTGCCTTTTTACATCTACGCCGCTGGAAACGTTGCGCGGTTCTAACACTACAAATGAGAAGGGCGTTAGGATCGCGGAGGTCGACAACGCTCACTTTGGCGCGGAGCTGGTCCTGGAGCTGTTGCAGTTGTCTCTGCATGTCCTCGTAGTCCTGCGACTGGTCCCGCAGCATTTTCTTGAGGCGTTGGTTGGAGGCTTGCTCCCCAACCAGCTTCTGGTTCAGAATGTCCAGCACTGCCTCTGTCTGCATCGAGTGCACCGCCTTGACGTACTGCAGCAGCGCCCACCCCCCGCACAAGGCAAGCAACGTTAAGGCGGCGAGATGTTTGGCGGTTGGGGTGTATCCATAGAAGATGCCCGGGACAACACGCTGAATGGCGGGGTGGCTCCAAGTGCCCGTTTTCTTGCTAAACCAGAGCAAGAAGACGCCCCATCCCATAGGCTTGCAAACGGACTGCAAGGTGAGACACTGGCAGCAGCAAAAGCAATACCACAACTCCATGAAATTGGTATGGCAAGGGACTGGAAAGGGCAGACTCAAAATCGGGTTACAAGCCGAACCCCCCAAGAAGTCAACATATACCAACTGCGCGTGCATCGACCAGGATCCATCGCATAGGACTGAGCCCTTGCTGCAAACACATAGCTGTTGCATACCTTTCCAACTAGGTGTTGATTCACCATACCCGGGGCGGCCTGGCGAGGCTGCGGGTCGGTGGGGGTACCGTCAGGTGAGCACACAGCGCGCATGCAGGATGTTGCGACACTAGCCAATCGAACTGGAGCAGGGAGTCAACGTCAGACCGAGACGGAGAGGGGAAGATTTGAACGTCCCAAGTTTACAATGTTCACATGCTGCTGACACGTGTGCTTGTAGCATGAACTGGAGCGCGGGCCGATGGGCTCCAGTTGAGGTTTGGGTTCAGACTTTACACGGCACACCCCAGCTGCGGGCCGCCCCTGAGACGCAGCAGCTGGCGCTCTACCAGGCAACGCCTGTAGCACTCAAAACACGTGCTCACAACGACACCAAATAATACGGCTGACTTGTGCAGGGTCTATGATGAGATGTTGGGCGGTGTAGCTCTGGCGCCGGTTGACGCGTGTGCCTGAGCTGCACTGCCACAGGGCATGCCCATCTTCAGATTACTACACCGGTGGAGCTGTGTCTTGCACAACAACAGAGCACCAAGCGTGCACTCGGGATGTTTGGACGTTGTCCCCGTCTCAAACACAGTCCTGTGACTGCACAACGGCAAGATGCCTCTTTAGTGGAAATGTAGCGCACAACTTGATAAACATGGCTTGTCACTCCATGGATGAGGGACATGTCCCTGTGTCATGTCCCCAATGGGCTGGAAGCCACGTCGTAATACATTCCACAGCTACTCATCCCAACCTTCAAAACCCTTGTTCCACTCAGGTGAGAAAATGCAAGGTCAAACTTGTGTATGACGTTCAAACACATTCCGTGGGATCCAAGGAGGGCGCATCACGTCATCCTCACGGGAACATTCTGCTGGTTCATGCAAAACCTGTTGAGTTCTTCAAGCTTATTACGGTTCTGCGACAAGCTAATATGGTGCTGGACAGAAAAGGCCATGGCCACAGCAGGTTGCTTCACACCCACACAACCCAAGAGCAATTGCAATGACGAGGTTCATTCGCACCCAAGTTAATGACAGAATATACGCCCGCGTTTCAAGACGTAATGTGGATGGAAACTTCAGACTCTTGCGTGTGCAGTTACGATTACGTGTGTGCTAGGCCACGCGTGACATCTAGCACACAAGCACCCACCCCAGGGCTTTGCCCAGGTGAAAACTTGGAATTGTACTATTGCTTGTGTACACGTCATGATGGGAACCGTACCAACAGCGACAGTTAAACTCGATATCCACAGCATATTGCTGACTCGAATCGCAAGCTTTGCAGTTGAAAACGCTCGAACACTGTGACAGCCATTTACTCTTCAACCTGATTCTGTCTTCAAGACTGACGAGCTTTACACAGCGCATGAGGAATTCTACTCACATAACAGCCCAAGACCCTCTCATACAATTATCAAAGACAGTCTTTCCAATCGCAACAGCATCACACCCTAGTGTGCAACCCATACTCAACGCAGCGTCTATGTCATCACATGACAATTTCTTGGAGAAAATTTGGGGTCCAGCTGGAGAGTGCTGCATAATTGTGCCCATGTCCTACAGTTCGCCATAACATATTTGCTACTATATATTTGGTAGCAACAATATCGAAATTAGTTTCATGGTGCAGCGCCAGTCGCCTTTGAATACATGTGCACTTGGTTGCTATACTGGCGTAAAATCTGCATCCATAATTCATTGCGGACTTGTAGTTCTGGTAAACAGATGCCACCGTTTGTGCAGGCCGCAAAGGGCCCACTTCCCTATATGTCAGTATTGGTTGTGCTTCATGACTTTTATGTGCGAGGTGAAGGTACAAGCCAATTCAGAAAAAGACTGTTTCCCAAGCTTTTCGTGGTTGGCAACAAACAGAACTTAACCTCCGGAGCAATAACTAAATGGAGTACTAGGGCCGTCATACATGTTCCGTAGTCGAAACCACTGGGGTTCCAGCAATCAGGAAATAGGAAAAAAAGATTGCTGTTCAAGGGCAAACATAAAACCAAGACAACCAGGATGGAGCTCGCGTGCCACATCTTACAATTTGCAGATATCCAAGGAATCAAAATGCTTCAAACCGATTAAGTACACCTGATTCTTCGTGGTTATGTTGATGTAAAGAGGCATTCCCAGGAACACCCATATGTTCAACTGTGCACTTATTCATCCAGTGCGACACACATGCTGTCACGATGTAGGAACTTGATTGGGGACCAATTTCGTCGCAATATGCCGAGCGAAGACCCATAGGGAATCCGAACGAACGCATCACACATCCGAGGCGCGAGTTGAATTCCACTCTTTCAGTGTTAGGACCTCTGCATCTAAAAATGGCCACGCTCAGAAGCAAGTCCCAGGATCTTCGCTGAACAAACGCAACAATCCCCTTTGCAGTCTTACAAAAATGAAAATCTCAGCAAAATTGTCGTTTATTCTCCCCATAGCACACAACATAAGCAAGAACTTCGAAACGCTGCAGGGATTCTGGGGCAAATCCAGCAGCGTATCGTCGTTGGAGCTGTGGGTTGGGATAGAAACCAAGTCCTCTGCTTGAGCCCAGAACTACGAAATCAAAAGCACAAACAGTGTCACAGTTGTGTGAATCATTTTCCGCACCAAATCTAGACGTGGCGCATTTATGGAGAGTCTTCGCGACTCATCCAATCGCGGCTGTAGAGCCACCCGCGTGCTCGTCATTGCAAAAGCGTTTTACCACACCTTTACGCGCGTGCTTGCAAGCGCGACTGACATGCTACATCATATGCTATGAATGACTTCATCACATTTCACGATTGAGATACTTCAGCAGGCGGTACGAGTCAGTATGCATCTTATGGGAGGCTGGTCCTGCGAAGATGGCAGGGAACCAAGAACATGCGGAGTTGTGCGGAAAGTTCGCGGCCGGGATGGCGATCTTTTCGTGTGTGTACGAATGTGGGAGCCCACAGGCCGTCGGATCTTCTGCGACTGTACGAAATGTGGTTTGCATCAGCTCGGGGAAGTAGGGTAACAAAAAACAAAAACGAACAGGACCGATTTGCTGCCCGGAACGCAAAGATGGAATCTGCACTTGGATCTCACCGAGCATCACGCGTCCCTACTGTGCACACAAGCCCCCTCTCCACAGACACCATCCTGCAATGAGCCTAGATAAAATGAAGTGTTGGGGGGTGTGATTTAGCCCGCCCCATAAAAAGAAATGTGGTTTTTTGCGACCACGTTGGCGGATGGACAAAATCACGATTCCCGTACACATGAATTCAAAACGAGCATATTCCATCAGCATCTGAGGCCACGATTCATCGAGTGTTCCAATTGCATTCGAAACACAATCGCAGCGTTGGTGGGTTGTAAAGCAACCCGAGTCGGGTCGCCCTGGAGATGTAACATAGATCCCACAAAAAGGGACTACGGTTACGTTTCGGCTGGACGTATCGAATCGGTGTCCCGGTACGGGTTGTTCCTGGTGCATGCATACATCAGGGTCAGATGCTGACACGGGTTGACCTTGGCTCAATCGATCATTTATCATTGAGCTTGTTGAATGTATGCCCGGATTTGCGAGAGCGATCCCATCGCACCCTAGGTGGATCGTGCACAAATCGGATGCAGTCCCAATGTGAATCCTGGTTCTGT
>NHOP01000795.1:0-12909 GCA_018697155.1 Pyramimonas parkeae | reverse complement strand
ACCCTAAATGTTATTGTTGAGTGTACTTGTGGGTTTCTGTTCAGTTTGGTAGAAGGCTGCAAGCGAAAAGGCGACTTATTTCGATGCTTCAATACCCCAAAATATCAATAGGCAATATCATTCACATGTCGTGTAAATCATGCACAGTATGGTGCATATGTCAACGCTCAAATTATATCAAGTGAACATACCGCGTTCCAGGCAGATCCTCCCTGGGCACTTGCACTATTGGTGCGATGCATGTTTTGTGCCTCCTGCTCGCTGATTTTCTGCAATATATTCCGGAATAAGGTAAAACATCAGGATTGTGCACCGCGCCTACGTATTTCTCAGCACCTCCACGACACTTTCGCTGTCAGCGATGCCACATTAGGGGTGTAGTCTATTTCTGCAGTTGGATCGCATATCACATCCTCTCTTAAACAGAACCCTGGTGAATAATAATCGCAACGATGCCATTGATCAGCCTCGCGCGACGTTCAACTTACAGAATTTCAAGGACTAACGTAGTACCTCAGTCTGGTTGTGGATCACACACTAGTGTCTGACAACCAAACAGTAAGGTATTCGTTGTCAACCGCTCGCAACCAGGATCATCACATCAGCACGATGTGTTTCGGAATTGAACTATGTGAAATGTCGAATCCCAGCCACTGAATTCGACTTTTTGCCAGTCGGCCAAGTCTAATCGCTGTATGTTTCTTCTGTGAAGGTGAATGATAGGGTTTGCAAACGGGTATGCTCACGGATTTGGAACACATTTCACTATATTCCAATTAAGTCGCGACTCTCGCGACACGATGGCGGCACGAAAAACATTTTATGTTCAAGTATTCATTCCCAACGATGCCGTGCCTTGCCCCCGTCCAACCCACGACAAACGGCAGAATCCACACAAGCGAGCCTTCCAACAAAAAAGCGAAACGCACCTTTGGCTCTGCTTTGGGTGCATCTCTCTTCTCTCCAGCCCAATAATGATATGATAGATCACCCTTTTGCTCGATTTTTTCTTCCAAGGCATTGTTGGCGCTCATGACTATCCGCGACGCTTGGCTTAACCGCGTGACAGGTGGGAGAGGGATGCTTGCCTGCTGAGATCTGAGGGCGTGAATCAAGTATTATCGAAAAAGTTTGCAGCACACTGAATCTCGGCCGACAGGCATTGTGTGGACTGGTCCTTAAATCAATACACATATTTCTAACCAATCCTGGTGGATTCTCTATTGCTGAGACGCAGATGAACAATCTGGTCACATGAAACCTCCTACGATGGTCATTCGCTTTGCAATGTCGGAAAATCCAGAATTCGGGCTCCACACCAGTCGGCGGGCTGAATACCTGACTTCGGTTTATGGAAGACCTTTATTGACTTGCAAGATTTCCTGCCAGATCGTTTCGAAGATCGGTAATCGATCGCGAACAACTTTGCTCTCCCCATGAAGCTCGATCGAAAACTCCGTACCCATGAATGCATAGAGTAATTCTGAATCTTGATCGGTATGGAGTTATTTTTAAATTGCCGCCGGACCTAAACAGAAACCTTCCAATTCGATCCAACACATATTGCGGTGCAGGTACTACACGGATTTACACACCTAAAAATATTTGGTCGGACTGTTCATATCTTCGCATCATCTGTCACACAGTTTCCTTATACGCGTACTCCAGGACCTCACTGCGGTACGTTCGATGAGAGGGAACTCCTCTACTGTCGGGGTTGCGCCCCACATCGTAGATCGCATCGTTTGAATTTTAGAGAGGGTCCTACGAAGTATCCTTGAGTTTGATGCTGGTTTGTTAGCGTGGCAAATTAAAGGTGGCATAGTTCATTGTTTTCTAAAGTGTTCAGATCACCCAATCCAAACCAGCGGAACAAGTTGCGGTCTCAAGACCTATTTGCCGTAAGAGTGGTTCTGCACAAACGCAGTCACAGCCATTCCCCACTTCCTGCTTCCTGCTGAAACGGTGAGCACATTCTCGTCATGGGCCACGTCTGCATCATTCTTCTGGCATCACAAACTTGCTAACGCTGGCAATAGAAATTAATGTAAGGGATCTTCAGGTGCCATCGTGAATGACGCTCTGTTGAAGGTGAAGCAATTCGTTTGACTTACTTTGTGAAAAGTGCCTGCGAACACATCAGTTGACATGAGTTCACTAGTGTGTCTAAGTTGTCAGAGCTGCAATTGTCCTGAAATCAGGTTCTTCATTGATCAGATAAGAGGACCTGGGAGTGCTTATTGGAACAACCTTGATATACCGAAGCAATATCTCCGCGCACCCCAAGACCGCCTGCGATATACATTCTATTCAATCTAGCTCAGTCCCTATTAATCGATCACATTCATCATCGAACAAACAACCAAGCCTGCAACTTGCATTGTCAAACTAAAGACATGCAAGTGAAAACATAGAATCATCAACGAAGGAGCAGACAGCATTGTTGATGATTGAAACACCCATGGTGACAAAACTGGATATACTTCGAACAGGAAATCATACAAACAATACGTTTGAAGCTATTGAAGGCCATGCAGGCTTGGTGGGTCATCTCGCATTTGCGAGCAACTGTACCAATCACCCAAACAGTTACAATGACGACTGATGGTTCCAAAAAAATCATGACTCTATGCATGCAAAATCGATAACAGACTATTGAAAAGGGTTACAAGGCTTAGCTCAATCGTAGAAACCTTCCTGCTTCACAATTGAGGAACTTACTTGGATCACCGCAGAGACAAGCACTTTCATTATTGGCAAAAACAAGAATGCAGCTAGCTTTGCAAGCTCCTTCCATCCACACAAGCCTGACTTTGCAGCTCCCTGGAGATGCTTTGAAATCAGAATACGTATAAGTCTTTTTTGCCTGTGAATTGAAGCCCCACCCTTATGTAGAGCAGAAGCTTTTGGTGAAGCAGATGGCGACCAGTTTGAAATTGCTGCACCATCATGGTTGACAAGTCTGACAGGATCTGAGTAAGGATTGATAAAAGAAACAGACAGGTAAAACTTCATCCATCGGATCACAGATGCAAAGCCCGTGTGTTGTCAAGTGCATTGAAAGATGGATCGCTAGCGCAAGCCAAGCATCAAGGTGCACAGTACACAAAACTTGTTTTGAAAGCAAGAACTTTTCCATGCACAGAAGTAAAATAGATCGCTACAATTCATTGTGTTGTGAATGGCATACTTGTAGCATGGAACTTTGATGCTTGTGTGTTGCAACTTGTGAAAATCAGACATTCAACCACCTTTTGTAATCAGGCTAAGGCATGTCCATGATGAAATAAATTTCATAAGTGCCAGACTGTTCGCATCCCATATAATGCGACGGAGAGCTTTGCCATCTGTTGAAAATAGCACCAGCTGCAAGGTAGCCAACACTCTGCAATACAACAGATACAAGTTTCAGCCACAGAGGCAGGTATTCGTACAGTCATGTATATGTAGCCATAAGAATCTGATCTGATTTGAGGCAAGGAATTCATGCATGCCAAATATCACCACACAATGGCAGAGCCTCTGGTACATCTCCAAAAAAGCCTCGCACTCAAAACATACGTGCCTAGTGATATGAGGACGTTCATATGTCATCTCCACCACAGCGGATAGAGAGTAAACATACAGTTTAACAGCCTCATGTTTGTGCCAGGAACACCAAGCCTACAGTGTTTGACAAAAGATATTGCACCTGGCAGACGCATCATCCTCTACAGAGATAACCCTTGTGGAAGACGTTGTCTGCATTGCTGACAACGCCATGTCTTGCAAATCAGCCAATCGCAGCTCATTCCTGCCACCCAGCTCAGCCACCCCACGTACCATCATCAGCAACAAACAACGCTACTTGCATTTAAGACTTTTGAAGGCAGGCCATCTAGCCTACATCAGGCCTAAACGAAATCAAGCCTAGTGTGCCATGCAAGTGTGTCAAAGTACAGCAACATGCCAACAACCTGGGCGTCACTAAAGTACCTCTCATTAAGAAGCGTTTCCCGGAGCAGGCGTCGTCCATCTGAGGTGCGAGGTGTCAAGGCTCTGCGAGTGCACACATCCAAAAGGGCAAATCATTCTCTGCTCGTCCCATGACAATCTACAGGCTCCTTACAGACACAGTAAGGAACAAGCGTTGGTCAGAACATGTGTAGACATATACATGCGCAAACAGTTCAGGGGGGCTCTACAGGTTCAAACACCAATATCAACCCGCAACGAGCACCTGCGCACGGCGTATGGAATGGCAGCTGAGTAGATGTTGAAGTTAGGGTCCGCGCGCGAAGCCACTCCTTCCAGCGTTACAAACGACCTCATCACAAGAATGTAGTAGGGCGGGCAAGTGAACCTGTAATTGGTTCCTAGGGAAGCAAGCTCTGCAAACAGCTCCCCAAAGCTGCTGCGGTCGTGCGCGTCCTTTCCAGCGCTCTGTCCGTACAAGACCACAGCAGCGCATCCCTCATGCTGAGATGAGGATTGTTTGCTGTACATGTATGAGGGCGAGCAGACCATATACAATTTGAAACCTAGGGAATGTATCACGTGCGCGTCGCGAATACATTCTTGTCGGACCCTGGAGTCCGATTCTGCGTCAACTAGCACAATACGCGCACGCTAGTTGAACCAGAAACGGTGGGCTTCACTGCTCACCTCCATTGTTGATACAAAAGCCTTGTTGAACTCGTCTTGGGACATGGGAAGCCAGCCCTTCTTGTTATCCCAGTCCCACTTCAGGTACGGAGGGTTGATTACCTCCATCTTCCCAAAATCGCCTAGCAGCTTCCCCCAATCGCCGCTCAGCAGGTGCAGGATACCCGAGGCCATGCCCTCCATATGCCTGGTGAACCGCCCAAGGGCACTACATTTGAGAAAGGTGATTGCCAAAGTCAAGTGTAAACGCATTACACAATTCGACAAAAACAAAACATCAGTCACAATGAAAACAGCACCGTGAATATTGCACAAACGAAACGATGTACGTCAGGATTGACGACAAAAACAGTCAACAGCATGCTGGGACACTTCTATTCCTGGAAAATTGTACTCTGTGTGCTCGGAATAGAGCACTAGCGCTGTGGAGGATGATTGCGATTTTTGATGAGAAGAATGCCATCATTCATTGTCACAAAGCGCACTCAGAAACCCTGTGCGAAGCCGCAAAACAACTCACACACGAGCAGGTCCAAGAATCAATATAGCAAGTATGAGAATGGTAAGACATCAGCACACCGCTGCTCCATGCGCGACAGCAGGCCAAAGTCTAGGAAGTAAAGCTTGCCGTCGTCTCCGTAGAGCAGGTTGCCCTCGTGGGGATCAGCATGCAACACCCCGGTTAGGAGGAGCTGGGCCACGCTGCACTCCACTCCCATCCTGGCCATGGCGATCTGAAGCACAACACGGCACGACGCTCGGCTACATCTTCAAGCGTGTCGAGCAAGACTGCAGGTGCTTAACAGTCTTCCCTGGATCATACTTGTTGACGTATGACATTCGAATAAGGATATATAAACCAACTTTCATACCCTTGCATTTCGCATCTGATCAGTTTGATTCTAGTCAAGAAGTTACAGTCGTCGAAGAGTTACAAACCTACATAGTCTCCTACACACGCTGATACCGAAGAGCAACACATAGTGCTGTGAAAGCTAAAGCCTTCTGAGGAATGCAAGCCAAACACCATCCGTCTAAAATCGAGCAAGACCAGTTTTGGCAAATAATGCTACATCCGCTAAGTCCTCATTTGATTAATGTACATCATGTTCGAAGAATCCTAATCTTGACACACCTGCTCCATTGGATCCAAGTCGCGAATCGGGCGGCCTCGGACCCACTCTGTAGTGAGCACGCGCTTAGAGGTGTACTCAGGAACCCACTTAGGTACCGCTATGTATGTTAGGAAGGCATGCGCCTCAGCAAACGCAACTCCATTTGCAGCTTCCTTCATGTAGTCCAGCTCCGCGAACAAACCCGCGCCCAACTGTGCATCAAATCCATCCCTAACTTTCATCGTCGACATTCAAACCCTTTGATCCCATTGCACTATCAATGCCGAACGCGACGAGTCTCACCCATCAGGAAAACAACTGATGTAGGGTAGCCGGGGCGACTCAGCATGAGCATGATCATGGTGCATGGTGAACGTACAAGATTGTCTCCGCGTGCCGAAGGGACGGTTGCTACCATCCCAGTTGAGTCTCAATCTTTTGGCCTGGATCACAAGTTACTGCAGTACCATTCCCTAGAGGTCGCGGGCGAAGACTACACCTGGTGTGCCGAGTACAACAGGCGGCTTGACAACTGCTGGAGAGGGGTCAGAGAGGTTGTGTGCACGCACCGAGTCAGCGATGTCTGGGGTGAGGGCGCCGCTCTGGAACTGCGTTTCCCACCAGGCGAGAAAGGTTCGTAGGATGTACAGGTCCCGGCTCACCTCGGGCAGCAACTCCGGCCGCTGCACCTTCACTGCCACCTCCAAGCCCTCCTTTGTGTAGCCACGGTACACCTGCCGCAAGTTGCACATTAAGGTGGATGCGGCAGGTGGTCACTGATGGTACTGACACGTGTACATACGAACACGTAATATTCAAATATACAATCGTTATCATCGTTATCATCGTTATCTATGTACAGGATGTTATCCTGTACATATGTACAGGATGTTGTCCTGTGCATATGTCCAGGATTCTTGGTGTTTGTTTTTGCTATCATGGTTGTTCACTTTGCTCTGTTGAGAACATGCTGACACAATCACAACGCAACTCAATATGGGGTGCGCAAAGGCTATCAGTCCACCGGCCTTGCTAGCGCCACCTCGTGCTCCAATGGTCAACAAGTAAGCACACAAGTAGTGCCAGAACTACATGATGAATGGTGCAATAAGAACGTCCGTCCATCATGGTATACTGGGATATGCTCCTAACCTATTGGATGGAAAAACATTTCAATTGAGCTACGCGCTGTATTCTGTCACAGCACAATGCGCTGTATCCTTCCAGAACTGTGTCACTGATAGACCATCGGATGGCTTGGGATGCAAGGAAAGCCTCTTGTTGTTCGCGTAGAAAATGGCTCTAGTTCATGCGCATCTACATCAAACCAGCACGTTGTGTATTTCAAGCATAGTTGGGTACTGTAAGTTCTGTGCATTGATTTTTTAGGATGGTAGATACAGAGACATTTGCAAGGCAATGCTTGCTGTATCTTGGGCTGCAAAAGTATTCGCTTCACCAAGAGGAAAATCATATCTTGATTCTACAAAGCAAGCAGGTTTGTTGACATTAGGACTCCAAGACCAAGACTGTAACCGCCCTCTTTGGTTTTCTTCCAGCATCGCACCTGGCCGAGGGAAGCGGCACTGACTGGGGTGAGAGTCAGTTCTCGAAACAGGGTCTCTGCCCGCTCCAGGCCTGGGCGCGAGTCCGCTGGGCAGATGCGCCCGTCCCACTCCAGCTCCCTCCCAATGATCTCAAACGCCGCGACGCTATCAAAGGCAGGCATCTGGTCCTGTAGCTCCCCCAGCGCTTCACAGGCCTCCTCCCCAATCAAGTCCGGGCGGGTGGACAGCGTCTGCAACACCAAGAGTAGATGCCCACAGCGACGACATTGGTCGTTTAGGCAATCAGATATAGATGAAGACAGGGAACTTGCATAGGGAAGATTTGGCTCGATTTGAACTTCCAAGGAATCTGCACTCAGGAAGCAGGGCAATGGAGAGGTCCGTCACGCCGCCGCGGCTGCAGCCTAGCTTTCGAGCGGACACACCACTGAAACAACTTGTGGAGTTTGCAATGCCAGCAGCGTCTTTTTACCCGTCTGGTAGGAGACAAAGCGGGGATGTGGGGAGGCGAACAAGCGGGGCTCCGCGTTGACTAAAACCGACTATTCTGTGCTGGCCATGCAACAGGTGTGCAGATGGCACACTAGCCCAGCGGCAACCGTCCAAATAGCAAACAAACGTACGTGCCAGAACAAATTACCCATGGTTTCAGTCAATGCCGCATACCATTTGTGTTGTGACGAGCGAATCGAGACGGCTAGGGATCAAGCAAGTATGATCGACTCACGCTACTTGACCATTGTCTAATTCCACGATGCTGAAATCTAAAATCACAAGGGAGCAATTGAATGATTTCTGAAAAGAGCATGGCGAGCGCATTTGCTCTTCAAAGGATCATCCAAAACTAGTCGAGGAATGGCATTGGCTGCTCAGTGCGGACTGGCGGCTCACCTGGCCAAGCTTCACAAACACTGGGCCCATGCCCGAGATGACGTCGCGCAGCACCTTCCCACGGCGCACTCCTGGCAGTGGCCACACAACGCAGCACCCCAGGAACGGAACCAGATCTACTCACTCCACGTCAAAGTCGGGCCCGGCATGCAAGAGTATGCAACACTCAGCATGCCCTAGACGCGGAAGTCAAACCCAATTGCTGACTGAGGTGCGACAAGTCAGAAAGGCTTTCAGAAGAGCAAAACTAGAATACAGAAAATGCTGTGCAAAGTATGCAGCTGGACATAAAGTGCATGCTCGGAATGGAAGACGTGCTAGCAACGTGGATGGCAAGCGCCTTTGGATGGGTAGTATGCAAAGATTTTGAAATGGAGCTGGCCAGAAGTCTAGGTGCTCTGTCGAGTACCATCATGGAGAGCTACCCAATCAATGAAAGCAAGTTGAGAGGCAAAACATGCCCCCTACCAAATCATCAGTATTCCTATAGAGAATCGTACATTTGATGATGGGAAAAGGCATATCGGACGCAAGGTGCCTGCGTGATGCTGCCAGCTATTACATGTGGCTCTTGAAGAAACGATAACAGGGATCGCAGAAGTATTAGATTGTGTGCAATGTGCTTGACTTGGTACTCAATTGGCGCGGGTTCCTTTGTGATGTGTATTCATGTGGAAATTAATACACGCAACCAGAAAACGCAAAAGTAGACATATTCTCTTGCCCACCCATAAATGAATCACGCAAGTTTCCATGTGCTCTGGCTGAACTCAAAGTGCACCAGTTGCCCCATGCACATGCACTCTTTGCCCATACATGTGCATGCGTTCCAAACAGAACGCACCTGTTTTTTGAGGCATCAACTCATCCAGCACCCACGCAGCCGCGATCTTGGCAGCACAACTGGTGATGGCCGCCAGGCGCCGTACCAGCTTCCCCGGGCGTGGCGCGTAATAGCTGGTGAGCAGCTCCACGTCGTACACGTCGTCGAAAGGCAAGCCATACTCGTTTGAAGGAGCATGCAGCCCGTGGACGCTGCGCTTCAGCAACAACCATGAGGATCCAGACCAACGTGCGCGCAAACGCTCTATTCCAGGCTTGACTGCAACAACAGGTTGATGCTTCGAGAAACCATCCTTTTGAGTGCTGAAGAACCATGATGATTCAAAATTTGGGTGAATGAGGTCAGTGCAAGGATACTTCATCATCCAGCGCATTGTCAGCTGAAATCGTGAAAACCGTTTCGATATTGTATCACAGAATCCACCAGTCTCACACTCATCCCTATGTCATGCGATCTGCAATCCAAGGTGCGCGTGCGGATTGCTAGAGAGCCAGGAAATTCAACAATGATTCCCTGTGTCATAGATATAGTAGAATACTTCGGGGCGATTACATCAGGATTTCCTAGAGAGTATGAACGTCATTTGACAAACATACTGCACATGTGACACACAAACAAACATTTGACACACACACAGTGCAAAGAATCGATCGAGCCCTAGCATATTTGATTGTTCATCTTCAAACTGGATACCTAGAGAACATAAAATGCGAAAACGGTAAGCATTAATCCACCCCCCCCCTTCTGTACGCAGCGTGTGATTTATTGATCAATGTTGCTCATTACAATATACAAACAATGCAGCCACGCATGATTCATCCCATCGCTCTCCCAACCTTTTTGAGCAAGGTCGCCATAACCAGTGCCTAAACTGTGATAAACTAGCGCGCGTATATAGCCCCCTCTGCACCGGCACCCGCGTGTAGATGAGACACAGAAATTATGAATGTCACACAGTATTCCATGAACATCAGCAGATATTTCTCATGGGAAGATGCGAGACGTTCTCCTTTTATCCCATGACATACTTCAGCCTAACACATACATGTTGAAGATTTCCCTTCGAAAATATTGAAATCATCGAGTGACTAAATCAATATTGCTCTCCGCCCTTTGGTAAATAAAGGGTCATGTTCACATGCACATTCATATCAGAACATGATCCTTACCAGAAGGGCGGGCAGCAATTTCAACTGAATCGCGCGCTAAGTTCTATCGTTGAACAAGGTAACCTTTGTAATCCGTGTATAGTGTCAACACACATGTTGCATGCTCCAAGGAGAACGTATGTCACCATCCTCATCGAGATCGTCGGCTGACCCGTGAAAATGCATATGAAATGAACGCCTAGTCTGTTTCAAACAGAGGCGGTTGCCGGCATGTCAGCTCTTTTTGTTGCGCCTCCATAGTTGTAGCCAAGCATGTCTGCTCCTGCTTCTGGGACTAAAAATCAATGTTCACGCTTCGATAAACACACATGAAACAGAAGTTTGAATCATAAGATATGCTCAAAATATCAAGCATACCCCCAAAACTGGTATCCATTTTCTGCACTCATCGTTGTCAATGAGAAGCTATTTTGTGGCTAGGTTGAACAGCCTCCCATACAGTTGAATGAAGAAGTAGATGGATAATCCATTGCTGAGGTTCAGCACACGTTTCATGAAATCATTAATTCACTTTGAGCAAGCAAATGATCCAAACAAAAAATCCATTTTCAACACCACAGGGGCTTGAAAGTACTCTCACGCGCACAGATAACTTACACTCGGAAAACAGTTTGAATAACAGATGTCCATTTCCTCATTGTAGGTTGAAATAAAGTTCTTGCGGAATAACGGTTTGTGCTTAGCTTGGCGGGCTATTTTAGAAGGTAGAGGGTGCAATTAGCAGTCTAGTCTCTGTGAAGTCATACAAAGTCTACAAATGGGCATGCAAAATCAATGAGCAGCAAGCCTCGTGAGATATACCAGCATTCACCAGAACACACACACTCATAATAAATTTTTATTCATTCCGAAATTCAAGTGAATCGTCAGTGCAACGTAGCCTAACACCCATACCGCACAACGTAGCACAATTGCGCAGAAGGGTGGCTAAAGACACGTACTTTAAGCGTACCTGTTGCTCCTCGCATTGATCCGGAATGGCTTTCGCGTGCGCAAGTCATTTTTGCGGCATCGATGCTTATGTTTAATCCCACGCACTGGCAGTCTAGACTGAAGGCGCAATGTTCGCCCGGCGTGCATAGTTGGCCGTCACAGCGTCACGTCCACCCCTGTACGACAAAGACATCAACGCACGCAACACATATCCCAAACTGAGCGCACACACAAGCGACTCCTTTGTGCAAAGTATTCTTATTTAGTTTAAGAAGGCACCGAAAGGCATATGACTCTACCCTTTCTGTGTTCGCAAGGATGTACAAGGGTGTGGTGAGCGACAAACAACTCACTCGCCATGGCGCAGTGGCGAAGAATGCGAGGAATCCCACTTCAACAGAACCGTGCAATATCGCGAGTGAAATGATCCCGAGATGGAATAGCATTGGCGTCACTAAATTAGGTTGCATCAGAGTTACGGACGCAAAGCGTTGCTTGCGACTAACACGCTGAAACGACCGATCACGCACAATACGCTTGCGACTAGAATGCTGAAGCGGACGAGCACCGTACCATAAGCAGAAAGCGCGAAAGAGAACCACGTACCTTTTGGTTAGGATCTTACCGATGTATGCTTGAACTGTGAGATGAGCTATCAAGTTGGGTCACGGAAACACAGACCGTATCCCTCAGGTGCGCAGGTAAACGCGTTTGGCGCGAACAGTCCACCAAAGATGCTGGCCAATCAGAGTGGCTAGCGCGGAAGAACCTGTAAATCATTGGCACATTGGGCCACGTGTGACGGAAATTGCCACAGAAACAAATTGGACACGTGTCGACCGTTGCACATCAACGTTGTGCGTTCCCATGGAATTTTCTCCCGAGAGTCGATAATTTTGGTAGATCGTAATGATTTCAATCGTCATAAAAATAGTTATGATGATATTTCTAATAATAAAACGATGATGATGATGGTGACAACAGTAATGATCACAATGATGACCACAGTACTGATGAGAGTAATTATGATATTGAGCACTATGATGATAATGATGATGACGATATTGATGATGATAAACGGAACGATGATATGATCAAAATGGTAGCTAGAATAACAATGACAATAATAAGGCAATAGCGATAATGAAATGATAGCTGCACTATAATAACACTAATTATCATTATAGTATCAACAGCAGTATTCATCATGATTGTAGTCATTATAGTAATGATGATCATGATAATGATCACGACCATAATGATAATGATAATAATGATAATAGTGATGATATTATTGATAATGATGATATTGATAATACTAGTGAAATTAATAATGGTAATGATGAGAAGGTTCATACTGATAATAATGATAGCAATAATGATGACAATAAATGATGATAATAACAATGATGACAATAATGAAAGTAATGATAAGAATCACAATAATAGTATGGATCAATAAAAGTGCATCATGAAAATCACCAACGCATTCACCCTAGAGGTGGTTGATATGTTCCCCACGATCCATATCAACCCAAACAAGGCGCGGGGCAAACTCCGGTGGATATTACCTGATTAACCTCGGCCATCAAACCCTACCCATCACGCTCATTCCCTTACCCTCCTACTCCCCTTGATGCAGCTTGAGGGTACCATTAGACAAGCTCTTCGGCAAAGCATGGGACCAACCACAGACACAACCTACCTCTTAAGACACAGGTACCAGTGGAGGGAAGGCAGTGACT
>NHOP01000794.1:0-12909 GCA_018697155.1 Pyramimonas parkeae | reverse complement strand
CAGGCCATCCTGTCTGGCCTGCAAGGAGAACGGCTTGAAAGTAGGAGGATCAGGCCACGACAAGGTCTGCAACTTGTTAGCAGTTTTGTATGATGATAGACCGCTTGTCAAGTTCAGGACGTTGTCTATCAATGCGGAAATGTCCTTGAAAGTGGGTTTGTGGAGTTTCAACTGGTTCAATTGGCGTGCATTGCACATCAGTACTGAATTCATGTGAAATGTATTGCAGAAATTTTCCCTGCGAAGTTTGGCTGGAAGCTGATGAAACCTTTGGGAAGTGTGCCTGATAGGACAGTTGCAGAGGAGTTTAATCCTTTGATATTCTGAGGCATGAGTTATTTCAGTACTCGCTACTATCAGTCATCCTGGGACTCTAGAAACTTGCCCATATACATGGACATGGACGGCCTGTTGGGATTATCCCACAAACTGCCGGACTGTGTGTGCAGTGATTGAACTTACCTCCTGGTCCAAGTACCATACAACATATTAAGAAGAGAAAGAAAGCGTGGTGAGAAGGAATCGTGGCTACGAAAGTGAGCGATGAGCGGTTGGTGCTGTATGGAAGCATTCGACGCTTGTTTCTCAAGATATTGCAAACAGGGGGTGACGTGACTTGGCACATAATGATTTCGGAGATCAAACAAGCTTTTGGCATGCAAGATATATTTAAACCCGGCTAAACGAAGCATGTATCAAGTCATAAACGGTTGATGTGTGACAGTAGATCTGACTGCACATACTTAAGCAACGATACCCGTGAGTGCAGCACATGTCTGTGGGCGGCCGGTGAATTATTTCTCATTGAAATGACACGCGATCATAAGGACATGAATGATATTCAAGTATCATGTCTGCGGGAACACACGCTAGATGGAGCACAACGTTCCGAGAGATGAATGATATCTGCGCA
Organism: Pyramimonas parkeae; assembly: GCA_018697155.1. Classification (NCBI taxonomy): domain Eukaryota; kingdom Viridiplantae; phylum Chlorophyta; class Pyramimonadophyceae; order Pyramimonadales; family Pyramimonadaceae; genus Pyramimonas; species Pyramimonas parkeae. The sequence continues at coordinate 11,996 of NHOP01000794.1, read as the reverse complement.
TAGGGTAGGTATTTGCTAACCACAATACTTTTTGAGGTTGTGGTAACTATTTTCCAATGCGTCATTTGGCCATCAAGTACAGAGATGTTCCCAGAGTGTCTTTACGAAAAAATAACTTAGAACAAACGACGTGCAACCAACATTGACCTCCATTCCATCAATTCGTGAGGGCATTCATGGAGTAAGATCGGTAAAGACGGACAGCTAGGTCAGCCAGTTTGTACAGCTATGCACATTTAAACTTCCGAAGTATACCATATTGTTGGCAGCCTTCCGACTACTGTTTGTCGGGCCGTTACGTGCAGAATTCCTTGCATACATTCATTTTTCCTGCAGTGATTGTCCTACAATTGTAAACGGCAGTTTACAATTGCAGTTAAGCACAATTTGGTAGAATTTACACATCTTTTTTCACGGATATCAGAGTCAATCCTTTGTGTATGAGACTTGTGCATCGGTTGCTGAATGGCCGTCCTTCATACTGGCAGATGGGTCTTTGCGGATTGGCAATTAAATACATCAACACCCTCATGTGACTAATCGCAGCATGGTCATTGGATTTTGTGTTTTGATTTCACAATTTTGCCGTGTTAAGTGTGACCACGACTGTCGATGGCCGCATCATTTGACACCAGGCATAAAAGTGGCCTCATCGCATTCCTTTCATATGGTTCGCTGCGCACCGCGGTCTGTACCTTGAGTCGGCAATTCATGGCAATGCCAGCAGTCTGCCAGGAAGCACGCGCGCAGTGCCTATCCTCACTTCCAAATTGAACAATTTTGTCGACGTGAACTCTCAACGAAGTAGGAGATGTGTTGGCAAGTCCTATAAACGTACATCTTCAGAGTTTCCTGAAGCATTGAAATAATTTTCCCTGACTAGACGTCAACATTCATTCATTTGACATGTGTGCCTTTGTTGTTGATGTTTCTCCTCCCTCTTATTAACTCGATTATGTATTTATGTTCACCATAGGCAATTTTCATCCGGCGCGTATGACCTCGGCGTGTAGTTTCGCAATTCTCTTGAATCTCTCTCGACATGAAAACGAATTCGGTTTCAGGTAGCACAGAAATGCATGCTTAGCCTTGTTGTGCAGAATACAACGCTGTTCGAAAATTGCACGTCGACTTAGGTTGATCCCTGACCTGTTCCCAAGATGCACATTGCATCATCATCAATGGTATCAGGACCTCAGATACACAGGTGCAATGTTTTTGTTGACAAACAACAAGTCCTTTATTGTAAAGGTTGCCAATGCTCACTGTGCGGATGGAAAAGTTACGTTTTCATATTTAAACTCGTCACACAGACTCCGTATCAACAAAGCCCTCTGCCCAGAATAGTGAGCTGTCATCTGTACATGTGCACAGACTGTTCCTGATTCTGATAGGAATGCATGAAAGGCTTTGGATATATCAGCTTAGAATCCTGGTCTTGCGAGTCATCGCAAGCCAGGACTCTGCGCATTCGAGCTCAAATGTGGGTGCTTTGTTTTCTCTTTGCATCAACAGTGTCCTTCTTGGTTTCCCTCCATGTACACGCATTTGAGATACCACTCAAGTGCATAAACTTTTGTAGGCACGCATTTCACTCAACATTGAACATGTGCCTCTGCACTGTACTTGCAACATCATGCAAGCCACTGAGAACAGGAAGCTACAATTTACGCCCAGGATGGTAGTATGCTAACTCAGTCACATACAAAATTCAACGATTTCATGCACCCACTTGCCAAGGCCAAAATACATCAAATTATGATATGGTAAGAATCATGTGATTTTGCATCATGTGATTACGGGAGTGAGCATCATCTCAAATCAAGAATCCAGAGACATGGTGATTTCATTGAGCTAAACCGACTGAAATCAACTTTGTAGGCATAAAATGCGTTTTTTATGCATCGCCATCGGCGGAGCTCAATCTGTTGACCACCATGAGTTGATCCATCAGATGGTTGCCGGTGTACATTCATTTCGTAGCCACCTCATCAAGAAAAAAGTTGCGGTAGAATCGCAGTCCCACAGGCCCATCGTCCCGGCAAATCACTCCCCGTCGCTCGGCCATGAGCAGGTATTCCTGTGCCAAGGGGAGTGGGATGGAAAGCATGGCCGCTGTGTCACTTGCACTTGCCCCAGGTCCAATATCCTTAGAAGCACGCACTTGTGCTGGGGCCACGATGTCTTCGATTATGGCACATACCTGATTCATCAACATCAAAATCATCTTCATAGTGTTAGGAGAACATGCCTTTAAAATCATGTCCACCCCAATCGAGCACAAGACGTCAACACGTAGAGCAAACCCCCTGGCAATCTCGGAAGAATAGTAATTGCGGACTCTTAATTGCTTATCAATTCAAACGAGATCGCGCTCGAACAACGCAGCATCATTACTTATCCACACCAAATATGGACACAGAACAAGCTCCTCTGCATTGAATATTCGTGACGGCAGTTTTTCATGATGCTCCAAACACTGGAACAATACAACGCTATCTCTCAAGACCCAAAGCAAATTTGTGAGTGAATTTACCTTGTCGTCGCTGAACGCGTTTGATTTGACAACTTGCACTCCGCTTGCAAGTTTATCCAGGCGCAGTGGTAGACCGAGCTTGGGCCATAACCGGCATGCCTAGTGGAACCAAGCATACGCATTTGATCAGTCGATTTGTGATGCAAATGAGGGAGTTCGAATGAACTTTTGGTGAAGCGTGAAATCTTGAGATTCGTCTTTCCGTCCTTTCATCTGTTAGCCAAAAGTGGTCGCACCCGGTGAGAATCCACAACCCAGTGTTGGCATGATCAGTTCTAAAAATACATGCTTCAGCTATTAATTTCAGATTGTGCATTTGGTTGTTTGTTTCATTCAAACATCCCAATTTCTTGGATTCCATCATGTGTAGCACTACAGCTACTCGAAACAAAAACTCTCCTGTCTATGTGTTGCGTGTTTAGAATATTCTTGGCCATAGCTGATGTTGATATAGCCGAAGGATCTGCGCAGGGGCAGATGAAATCTGAAGCCATGTCATGACATTTACATCCTTACATGGTCTCCAGAGTCCATATAGCAAGCAGCACTATGTAACAGACACAGCATACATTCAAGGTCTGTTGCCTAGATCACTTTGGAGTGTGGTAGTGGTAACAACATCAACCCACCCATTTCATTCCATTATGCATTGGAAAAGAAGAAACGATCTTCACTCTTCAAGCTTGTACATGGAACATTGCATTATTCACCAGGCGATGGAAATGAATCCAGACAATCTTAACCCCCAATGGTACTTTTGGCTAAACCACTCCTGTGAGTGTGCACCATATGTTTGCGTCAAATTAGTGCTCCAGCAAACAAATTGTGAAAATTCGTTGACATCATCACAGAACAAGCTCGTATAGCATATTCATGACAGAAGCAGAAGTGCCCATGGCTGAGAGAGCACAACCCCATGGAATCAACTGCATGTTCTACTGACATACACACTGTACAATAACCCCTCATCCACTGGGCGGGAAGCCACATTGATCTTATCCACACAGATGCAAGATGACCACGAAAATTCTCAACATATGGATACATACGTACTGATGTGTGCGTAATGTATTGTCAGGAAAAGCCACTAGCCAATCAATTTAAATCAGGAAGTCTGCATTGAGCCGCTGGCAGCATTCAAATTCAACATGTGGGTGCGTCGTGCCTGTAGCAGGTCGTCTGGGGACACCAGCTCTGTGCCTCGCGCGCGATTGAAGATGCAGAAAATATCTGGCAGCGCCATCACGCCTCCGCGTCGATCCAACACCTCCCCCAAAAAATCTGCCAGCTGGCGAGATCACACCCCACGGCCAATCCACATGAGGCAGGTAGGAGCGAATTCGAGCTGAGGGTGTTTCTCCAAAGTTTGAAATGTGATAGGAATAATTGTCGACAATGGGACGTGACCCGTGCTCAATGGTGGGCAGGCAATCATATACAAGACAAACGGGAAAAGTTCTCACGTGACAAAGCATATCCGAAAAGCTTGTACTGCCCAAACTACTTGCATTGGAAACAATCAAGCATGGAATGAGGCAAGCAAGGGGGCTATGTGTGTATACAGAAACATGACCCCGTTACCACTGGGTGGTAAGCTACATGAACTGGGTAGCCACCGCACAAGGCAATTGCCAAAGCCCGTGTATCGACTTCCAAAACACAATGTAGGATCCAAGCAGAATGGCATCCCATTTGCAATAGCCTGCAGATCTGTACATATCCATGCGAGGCCAAACATCGTACAATGAACACATAGTCACCTGTATATGAGGTCAATCAAAACATATCCCCATCTGTACATCGCATGTGCTCTTTGTGGCATGCATACTGTTGAGAGAATCTGAGAAGTTGGCAGGCCTGGAGGGTTCAATGCAGGAACACGCCCTTGACGTCAAGGAACAAACATTCCTTGGCGTCAAGGGCTTGCATGCCAGCACCCGATAGCGGGATTCCGCACATGGCGTAGATGAAAACCGGGCTCAGAGCGCAATTGTGTGTGATTGGTTCATTTCGATTTGCTTGTCTTGATTTCTGAGGCGTCTCACTAGGTTCTGAACAAGATTCTCTCGCTTGCTTCGCAAACCTTCCCACTCCATAGCTAGCCTTCAGGTCTCGGTTCTAACATAGCAACATGTCCTGTAAAATCGCGCAACACAACTCCTCAAGGCCCTCGGAGGTGGGCACTCGCTCACGCATCCAGCAAACCGAAGATTTTCAATGCACTACGACATCCCTGTTCCAAGTGTTTGTTCAGGCCAAACGATTCACATTCAAACTCAGAGCATACGACCTGAGGAAAGTCGTCCCTGCTAAGGGAACTAAGACGTTGCCACAACATCAACGCGAACCTAGTACAACACTCCTCAAAGGATCAAGAGCCCCAACTCCTACGACGCGGGCTTCAACCCAAAGCCATCTCGCAATAGAGAGCTCCGCACCGCCATGAAATCATGAAGCCGTGAATGGTTCACCCTTGGACCAACTGTTGCGTCTCACACGCGCGTTGAATTGGGAGGCAGGTTACCTGCCGGGACAGCTGCTTGTGGTACAGTGCCCCTGCGGACTCCTTGGTCACTGGGTTCACAATCCCCACGACCAGCAGCAGGTCGTCCATATCCTGCCCCACCCCGGCATCCAGCGCGCCGCCCTCCTCACAGTCCTTGCGCACGCGCAGCCGCAGCATCTCCCCCATCTGCACCATCTCCCCAGCCTTCTTCATCAGCGCGTCCAGGTCCTGGAACGCGTCCTCCAAGTTTTTGTTGCGCTGCTCCTGCTTCTCCTGCTCCTTGCGCAGCAAGCCTGACAAGAACGGGCGCCGAGCCGGTTATCATCGAAGGTGGTTCACAATGGACAAACAATAGAGACATCGTACCCCACAATCATTCGATGCGTTGGCTCAAGCCCCGCTCATGTAACGACAAATGCAGTGAAGGCGCTTCTCTGCAGCATAGGTATCAGAAAGCGCATAAACGACAGGCTGACCTATATGATGTTTGTAATGGCATGGCTGCAAAACTTGCGCTGCGGCGCTCAACTACCTCCCTCGCGGAGGAGGTGCGAATCCTACCAGACGTATTTTGCCTCTGATCTTGTTGGGGACCGCCTACAGCCAGCTTAGCGATACACACTCTTCCCACTGAGTGCGTATGCTACGATTGGATCTTATCAAGGCAGTATGTGATTGTTGATACGACAGAAACAATTGAGCCGCTGGGCGAATCCCTCTGATACTGGTTCCACTCGAATCTTGCATTCACTAACCTTACACAAGTTTGCTTCACTGAAAGGGATAAGCACATAATACGATAGAAGTACAATCATTGGTTTGCAAGCCTCAGTCCGCTTGTTCACGGCGTGTACGTGACAAGATAATATGTGATGCTGTTACAGAACATTTTCTAGTCCGCATAGTTCAGCGCTTGACAAACCTCGTTCAAAGGAAGATGCGAACCGCACTGGACGGTTTTTGTTGCTCCGTCAATGTAGCTGGGTAACATGCGTGGCCTAGCATAGCTTTCTGGCTGGTCAAGGTCAAGAATTTCTCTTTGCTGTGCATGTTTATGGAAACCTTGGTACTTCCACAACGTGTGCCAGACAAATTACACATCAACCGACACCGTATCTTGCATCTGCCTTTACCCATTATGGAGTAAACAGCGCCACATCATCATTCTAGTCCGTACCACATCCGCCTGGTCAAATTCAGTATTGGTTGACCTTGCACCTGGGAACGATTACAAACTAATCGTATTCCATCTTCCATTCACGACATCCCTGGTCATGGCAGTTCCCTTCCCACCCAGAATGTGAAACACCTGCAGCCACCTTGGGTAACAGTCTGAACAGTTTCACTAATGAAGCCAATTCGCATGAGCTACTACTATCATTAGTGCTAGCCCATCCTCAATCCAGCACACCCACATTGCTTTTATCGCCACGATGAGCTGGTGCGAATGATGGTGGATCAGCAACATCCGGCCACTGATCTTCGCTCCGAAATTCAATTGATCCCCACAAATAATAGTTTTAAACAAGTAAAAGCCCTTCAATCTCATATCATGGGACGTCTGCGGCAACCCTTCCCAAAATCGCTATCTCTGGGATCATTCAAAACAAGTGGACATGCCGTCGTTGTTTGAGATGCTCTGGTTGAAGCTTGGCTTGTGCTTGCTTTCAGTTGCACTTAGTATTTCGGTTCGAAGGACAAGCCGGGTAGTTCTGGGAACGCAGATACGTGCCTGGACGAATTTTTTTGAACAAATTAGAACGGAAGATACAAACTACAAAACATGCACGCTTGTACCTGAAATCCCCGCGGCGCTTGCTGTGAAGTTCACGTTGGGTGCGGGCGCCTCGATTTTGTTCAGAGGCGGGCCGGCTCCAAGGACACGCGGATAGGAGACGTGTGGCAGGCCACCACCACCTGGCGCTTGGTTGTAGTGCAGCGGCGGGTACCCAGCAGGTAGGCTAGATCGATCGTGCGCGTAGGCCTGGTAGGGGGGTCTGGGGTATGTGGTAGCACTCGTATTCATGTGTCCAGGTTGATGCGTACTTTGGATCAGGCCTACGGACCGGGCGGGCTTGGGGGCGTTGCAAGCTCCACACACCTGCACAGCGCATCAAACTGAATGTCAAGAAAATATATTTTCTGAAGTCAAATAGGCGCGAGTCTCTGTAAACTCCGATCTGTTTCTAAGGGTTGTACGTCTTTGTCGCCGGTTGAGAAACCGCGGTTCTTGAACAATGCACAGCCTCCTGGGACTCTGATATTGGGACCAGGCATGTGTATTGGGCTATGCATTCACCGGCAGAAGGCCGTTCTCCCCCCAGTTGCGCAATGGAGATTCTCCACCACTGGGGCAAGTGTGTTTCAAACGATGGCAAGCGATGTTTTTGAAGCAACGGCCTTGTGCTCATCCCTCCAAGCTTTACCCAAAACAGTTTGAAACAGTCTGTTGGAATGGCAGTCAATCAAGCGGTAGGTCCCGCTGAAAATCTAGTGAACGCTTAACCTATTGCCTGCGCTCCATCTTGACAACCCAAAGCATCAGGTGCAGGATTCAATGTACAGGGAGACATGCATCATCTCGAAGAATGTGGATTCGAAGAGAGAGGCCTTGCAAATCCTGGAGTCAACTGCTCGTGCATGTAGATGGGTCGCTAGAGGTGGTCGAAAGTTCGGGAGAACCCGCCAACAAAACATACCAGACATTCTGGATGTTACAAATTCCACCATCACATGCCTCGTTGTAGACAAGGGCTTGCGTCGCTGCTGTTGAAATTCCCACATGTTCTGAGTTCCATAATCGCGCGCGTCTACGCACCAACAGGGGAACTTCCAAAGAGAGGTGCGTAGGAACACATCGTGTTCTAGCACTAAACTGAAGAAGCCGCGCTTACATGAAGGAGTAACCCATCCACAAAGGACAAAAGCAGCTTTTGCATGTTTTGCTGCTTCATCCTTTACTGATGGGATACTACTTAATGGGAGGGACACCCCCAAGAGTGCAATTGCCACAACCACATGGCAGACAACCCTCTGTGTATGCTGAGCGCGGAGGCCTGCACCCCAAGGGCCCGCAGACTGTACCTGTGCATCCGAGGGGTTGATGAGCGTGCAGACGGCGCACTGCCAGGTGCCCGCGTTTTGCGGGAGAGGCGTGGCAACAGCTGGGGGAGGGGAGCCGCATACTAGGCAAACCTGCGCGCACCAGCGTGGGTGGGTGGCGGGAGGCTCAGCATGCACCAAACGTCTGGCCTGGTAGCCTGGTGCCTCTTGAAGGAGAGTGCGTGCCGGGTGAAGGTGTGGTGAAGGCGCTCTCCAAAGTGTTCACCCAGACTACAAACAGACTCACCCGGCAGTCCTGGAAATGTACGACGGCAATGTGCGACGAAGACGCGTGCATACTGCACCCGTTTGCGGCGGGAGGAATGACTCAGCAGTGATCACAAGAACATGGATTCATCGATCGATAAATGGCATTGTGCAGATTGGAAGGGACGGCTGCAACGAGCCACAAATGTGCGTGTGGTCCACGTGGGCGCCCACAACAATCTAGAACAGTTTGGCAGAGGTGTGCTCCCTCCTTTCCATGAATTCACACACTGGACTGTAAGCATATCTGGTCAAACGTCGTCTCTCAAAACAACTGCATGCTTGCGTGTTTGCAGGACTTCTGCGATACCAGGAACAAAACAAACGCACGGATTGCAGGTGCTTGATTGGTTAGAGACTGAGCTCCTTAAGCTGCAAGGGCTTGGTCCATGTTTAGCAGATCCCCGGGTCAAAGGGTTCCACCATGAGGCTAACGTGTTGCGACTCCAAGTGCAAATTAAGCGCAATTCAAGTCCCAATTTCAGCCGTGCAAGTACGATAACATAAAAAAAAAATACAGGATCTTATCGCTCGTTGCGTGTTTCTCAACGGTCCTTACGGGAGGAGCGGCATACCGCGTTAAAACGTATTCAGTTTTCACCAGACATCGAGTTTACTGTTGAGGCCATAAGTGAGATTACTTGCTAATTGATGACTTCCCACCAGCCTGCATGACTGCTGATTAATCACTGGCCGAGGCAGTACTTCCCCGTGTCGGAGTTGAAAATTCCCCCGCGACAAAAAGCTGACTCTCTACCAACCAGGCCATCCAGCATTGTTGGCTTGCGACGAGACACGCACACCCATGTCAAAAGATCGTGCAAATAAGTTGGCACCTGGGCATCAGACGCATTGATCAGCGTGCACGCAGCGCACTGCCAGTCCATCGGCTTGCGTGATTGCGCAGGTGGCTGGAAGGGAGCAGCAGCCACAGGATACAATGATTGTTGACGTTGTTGCTGATATTGCTGAGGATGCTGATGGTACTGTGGATGATGCTGCTGGTATTGCTGATGTTGTTGCTGATGATGTTGCACTGGCAAAGCAATCGCAGGACATTCATCACACAATATCAACCTTGGTTCGTGAATATGCCTAGCCCAGTGGTTTTAAGAGTACCTTTCTCAAGACTGTTTTATTGTTACAATGTGCCAAACAAGATAATCACACTCAAACTTGAACGTGTGCGTAGTTTGGGACAAACCCACCGATTCCCACTGAAAGTAAGCTATGCCCAAAGAGCCGTTTGATGTTTTCCCCAATGTCGCAAGGTAATGGGAGAAGTGTATTCTGAGATATGCAACTATCTTTATACCATGCAACTTGGATACCAAAAGAGAAGATTTTCCATATTTTCCCTACTCAGAAGACATAAAAGGGCACCTGAAAGCGACAAGCACGATCACAGAATCCAACATGTTGCGGGGTTCAATGAGCACACCGCGCTCGTATATGCATACATGTATAAAAAAGCAGAATTTTGTGTACAGGCTATCGAATGTGTATGACGCAGACAACTTGGTTTCTACTTCATACACAGGCGGCAGTCAGTAAGTGAATGTATGTGCATATCTGAGTGCAGTCTGCTTCCGAAGAACGCGCAAAACCCTGCAGATGATTCCGAACCAGACTATGAGACGCTTGTTTTTGGAATCCTTCTACTTTCTACGATGTGTGTCTATGACAAGGCGATCAGATTTCGAGGCTTATCATGTGTGGCTTTTAATTTCATGACTTAGCTCGATTTTCACAACTCACCCCTCGTTGCGTAAGGGGAAAACACAACGGCACTCACGGCGAACAGAGGCCATGCCGGCTCATTACAAGTGTTCAATCACAACGTGAATATAATGACATCACAATTTGTGCACAGAAGCTATCACACACGTCAAAGCACAGAGCAAGGGAGCGCACTTGACATTGTTTGAAATCCCCTTTAAAAAACGCCTTTTGGCTGGTTCAAAGATGAGCGACGAAATGAAGTACCATGCATACAACACTGCAATTATTTCATCCATGAATATGGCACAAGAGATCGTCGATGATTCTCATGTTGTGCTACCAAAGTCGCAACAACATGTGCGACATAAACCTATATACCTATACCCAACGGGCAGGAAGCCATGTCAACTGAGCATGGTAGGTTTTACCGGTGTACAGGATTCAAAGCCTGTGTATCATGTCCAAACAAATGTCGTAGGATCCAAGGAGAACATATGTTGTCATCCACGACAGAATAGCCTGCTGATTTGTGCAAATCTATATGTATACATTACATCGTGTACAAATGCATACGTTGATGTGCACAAATCCATGCACAGTTTGATGCCTCAATGCGTACATGTAGGGACATGACATTTGCCAACTGAGCGGACAGCCATGTCAACACAGTCATATAATGGATTCCTTCACCATTGAAAGCATCCCTAGAAGTCCACCCACAATCAAGAGGTACCAATTCGTGATTCATATTATCCTGTGCGCACATTCAAGCAGAGTACACGCACTCAAGGCACCTGGAGTTGGAGGAGCTTGGGAAGATTCGCGCGAGCTTGCAGCTCTTGTCTTTGCAATCGTCCCAACCAAGTCTTGCACATCGGCGGTGAACTGCGTGTGGGACGCGGACGCACCCCTGCAACACATCGGCGACCAGCACGATACTCTTTGTGTGCTCAGGTGAACGGTGCATACACTGCCTGTTCTCGGCAGGTGCAAACCAGATTGTACATCCAATGCTTGTAGTCCAAGCGACCAATGCGGCACTCGTTCGTTGCTCTTGACATGGAAAGAGAAAACACATCATGCCTGATGTTGGATGATTCATGATGATGTATAGATGCAGCGTGCATTCAAAGCATACAACAAGCCTGAGCCTTCACCGAGTGGCCTGATGACTCCTGCATGAACAGGAATCTGCATATGTCCGTGTGGGTACCCTAGGGCGAAGATACATGAAAGTACGCCATCATGCGGAATTTCAACGATCTTTATTTGATTACACAATGTAATCCCACACCTGGCCTAATTTGCAACGCAAGCCACCACTCGCCTGCAGCGACACGATTACTCTCGCTGATTGAGGTAATTTTTGGTGATGATACTGCACATTCGTCTGAATTACTGCACCTTCGTCGAAAGTGTCGAGGCGACAGCAAGACCTTGTTCTTTGCAAGATGTAAAACTGCTAGTGTGTATCGGGCAAGTTGTGCAACATAATTCCAAAACATATTTTGCCTCGCAAACTGTTGTCCCAACTTTATGTGGAAGGGACAACCACGCGGTGTCCAAGAAACTGATTTCACTACAGGCCCATAAGTTCAAAGGAACAAATCACGAAGGCGGCGATTTGCATTCTAACCCTGTACACGCAAACAAGTAAGTCCAGAGAAGGCCATGTTGCACCATGACGGTCGCTACACCACACAGCCATCATCTTGCGCTGGATGGCGCTGCAGGTAAAAACAACTACTCAAGAATTCTCTAAACATGAGGCCTGGAGTGGGAAGTTTCTGCCTCAGACAACAAGTTTCAAATGCCACGATCACTGGTGGGTTACCTTTGGTTTGCGAGTGATCGTACCAATCA
>NHOP01000793.1:0-12915 GCA_018697155.1 Pyramimonas parkeae | reverse complement strand
ATATATATATATATATATTTTTTATTTTATTATTATTTTTTTTTTTTTTCATTTTTGATGAGCGTTTGTCGAATTGGGTCCTCATATCCATCAATCCAAGAACCTGGAGCTGACATGCTATATCACAAGTGTGAATCTTCGATGATGCAGCATCAAGCAGAGCTTATGGATCGATAATCGATTGCATATGATTGTCATATAGCAAGTTTGATACGAAATTACCGAGATGAACACTTTCTTATGGAGATGGCAAGATGTTCTGTTTGGACCACGCAGCAGGTGTGTTGACAGGTGACCCATGGACTTTGAAGGTAATCCTGCGCAACATTGGAACTTAACACGTGATTCAGTGAACATGGCTCCCCGTACTTTGGGTATGTGTCATGGATTTACATCAACCCATGAAATGAAGTGGTAAATTGCAACACAGTATCACAGGCATGGTCCTTGTTGCTTTCTTGATGTGTTCGCAACTTTCGGAGAAACGCGATGTTGGATTGCTAAAACTATGGAAACAACAAAGCCTGAAGTGATGCAAATCTCATTCTCCCTGACCAACTTGGTATCGAAAATGTCAGTACATGGGCATTCCATCATTTTGGATTTACTGCTGTCCTTGATTGCATACTACAACCTTATGTCTCATATCTAATGCCCCTAGGCACAAGACATCTTGTGCCTATCATACCAGGACATACTATCAACAAACCAATTGTATTCATTGAAGTCCAATACACCAAACTTCTGACGCAAGCCCCAAAAATATATTTTATGCCATTGCAATGCCACACTCATCTTGCGCTATTTGAATGTCTGAACTCCAGCTGAGTGGTGTCAATGTACCGTCCGAGGATTTGTTTCGACATTTCTCTCACTTTGACATCTGTTGAACCTAACATGATTTGTAATTGCCTATTCTAGATCCAAATTTCGCGGCACAAATAAGTAACGTCCAAGGAAGACATTCACCTTCTCAATAATGTCCCACGCACCAGTTTGCAAGGCACACTCCGATGCTGTAGATAACTGTAAGTACTCGATTAGAGCTTTGACAAGAGCTGGAAGAAAGCCGCTCAGCACAAGATCATTGAATTGCATCACCCCACTCCATTTGTACAGACTGACACAAGCAATAGTGGGCACTGTGCTGCGCCCGTGACACACATCCTGCACAGGACAGACATGCTTGATGACATGAAAACACCAAACAAAAAAACACGCAAACGTCATGAAGCTGTATGGCTCTATTTTTCTATGCTCCACACCGGCACAAGCACTTGAATGCTTATGAATCTGAATTTTGAATCCGCCTACCATCCTCTTGCATTGAAAACAATTTAGCTAAATCGCGTGATGTTGAGCACACTATTGCCATGAGGACACCAAGGACGTCTTGCTCGTTCTTGCGAACCAACTTTGTGGCATATATCGAGTGAACTGTGTTAAATGCGCACAACAAACGTATTTTGGGCTTTCGGCGGCATAACAGTTGTCCCTTCACTTGTCGGCTTTGAAACGGGAAATCATATGATCGTAAACTAGCCACTGCCTCAAAATGAAAATACAGCCTCCGCACACCCTGAATAAACACAAAATGTAAAGTTTGAAATTCAATGATCTGCGTGTGACGTGCACACACTCCTTATGTTTTCAATTCCAAGATTGCTGATAAAACTATGTCCTACATGCCGCCGTGTCAACAAGCCACAGATTTCGAGTTTCTACAGCTGCTCTCGCTGCTTGCACAAATTGAGCTGAAAACCACGGATGGATCACATCGATGGCTACCGGCTCCTGGTTACGTCTGAAACGTACCACATTGGTAGCGTCGGCGCACCTGCGGAAACGAAGCCATGTCCCGATTCAAAGCCAAGGCCCTCACATTGAGAGCAGCGAGGGAGGCACCCAGATCTGCAGCCAGAGCATTCTTCTCTTCCAGGGTGGACGTGCAGTCGCCCACTGCAAACACGTTGTGAAGCCCCTGGTGCCCCAACTACCACCACCATCAGACGTCGCATTGAGGCCAAGGTGCAGCGTACAATGATGACAGCAAGTACATTGAAGAATAACAAAATGACTCGAGCATTTTGTCGCTGATCACGTTCCAAAGCTGAAATGAAAAGAACTTCTCAGCTTTCTACATGTGCGCAACTGCATGAAACGCGTCAACAACGCCAAACTTCCCAAACCCTGCTTCATTGGTTGAAGTTGTACCATTGTGATGTGGGTAGGCTTGCCATCAGGTGGCATTTGATTATGCGTGTTGAAAGCAGAACAGAAAACACCTTCTGACCCAAACCGATGGAGTTGCAGGTCGGGTGGGGTCCATGAAATGACACATGCACAAGAATGTAAACAGATGCGAATTCCCTGGATATCGTCATGTGCATCCTCCCAGCCTACCAACCAAAGCATGCACTTTGGTTGGTTGGCAGTTTCTTGCATCACAACGAAACACTAACTGCGAATTTCGCATATGTACAGGAGATACACCCTGTCTTCCCCTACATATCCAAGTTGATACCATACTTCAAAAGGCGCATCAAGTGTTCCGAATCACACATGGGGGCATGAAAACTTGCGCAAGATCTGTGCTCGACAAGCCCTTTCCATGCCTGATGACTTTCCAAGTGAGGTGGAAGCTTGATTCTCATAAAGTTGTGAGTTTGAGGCCCGGCATGCGAGAATTCTGGCTTTGCCGACAACTTGACAAAGGCCGTGCTGGCTTGGCGGGTGGTGAGCAATGAGCTGGCAGTGATCATGCCTCTCGCCTCAACAGTCACCATGGCATCTGGAAGTTCATAACAACAATGTACAAGCAACAGTACGAAGCTATGCACAGCGCCACATAGATGCCTCACCAGTCTTTGTGAAAACAGGACTTTGAAGAACTCAATAATCTCCCCTCATAAGTGTTCAAGGAGCAGATATACAACAAGTGAATAATCTCATGACGCATTCTATTCATAATGTGTAGGTCCTGTCCCTATGTAGATGTTTGACGTTCAAAGCCATGTGTCTAAGTATATTGCGTCCGTCATGTCCGTATGCATGACATGCACACGTAAATTCTCCAAACGATTTTTTTATGACATTGTGAACATCTTGCTACGAGCAAAACGAACATTATCCTCATGGCCTTGAAAGCTTAATGTGTTCACACATTTTCCAGGGGCATGACCCTTGCCCAACGGGCGGGGAGCCATCTCAACTGAGTCGCGCTATAAATTCCACCACTATACAAGGTGGCCTGTTGCACACCATTGCATTACATCCACCCTGGCCTGCTTGATATTCTACCTTGCGCTCAAAAGCATGGCTGTAATGGACAAAGCAGTTTAGTGCTCGAACAGGGCATATGCAATGGAGGCTTAAATTAACATTGGACGCATTTGCCCTGGCGACCGTCTGTGTGGCAAGTCTGGAGCACAGCAAAGCTTGGGTGGTACTACCCGCCAGATCAATGTCGCGATAGAGTGCGTCGGCGCTTCACTGGCAGATTGACTGATATTTCCGTAGGTTGAAGCGGATTACTTGGTCGCGTATATAGCCCTGAATATTCTCCTTGCGTTCCCGGACAGCTGACTGTGCTCGTGGAGAAAGTCAATCGAATGAACAGTGCATTAGAGTGGCTTGATTGGATTTGCAGCAAGCGACCGTCACTGGGAAGACAGTAACTTCGATTCAAGATATCAGCACCTGCAGTCTTGATGGATTGGATACGCCCTCCTAGCTGTTCAAAGAGCAAAAAAGACACAAATCCGGATGAAAGACTAACAGATGAAATGCAACGGCGTGGTCGAGCAACTCTGGTGTTACGTTCATATCAGCACACCTGCCGCGGACCAACAGCTCAGCACCGGATTTACTTGCTGTGCATGCTGAGCCCACCCCTTCGTCCACCGGACATAAAAAAAATCAACCACCGAAGCAAACAAGCCCAGGCAATTGTGGGGTTTTGTGTTTTCCATCACTGACACACTCAAGCAACGAACTACATGCCTTAATCATGTACGCGTCGGGATGCATTCACTGCGCAAACCAACACAAGGCAGGGAAGGAAGGGAACAGAGAACGCAGGACATATCCATATGTTGTGCGTCAGCTGGATTATTCAGACAGCAAACCCTTGTCTGACCGATTCAGGTGGCAAACAACGGAATCAAACTCGGAGTCCCCATCAAGTGTAGGTCCGTGACACGCACCTCCACTTGCATGAAGGCGTTCACCTTAACCCCTCCGCTCTCCGTCAGAGCGCTAGGGTAGTGTGCGCGCAGCGGCAACGAGTTTGGTTGGAAGCCCGTGCAAGAGTACACCAGGTCCGCCTTGAAGGTGAGCCCGCTCTCAGTGACCACCTCAAAGGGGCTGGACTTGGCAGGGTCCACCCTCACGTTGAAGACCAGATCCACGCCTTTAGACAATAGCCACTTCCGAGCGGCCAATCCCACATCTTGGTGCATTCGTTCCAGCAGAGCAGCGCGCGAGGTGATAAGCGTTACCTTCTTCTTGCTTCCCCAGCGGCCAGCCTGGAAAAGGGAACTATCCAGTGTCAACGCAAGCTTTGCAGAACGCCGAAGACGCGCACAGCGCGTGTGAGCTCGAAGAACAGAAAAATCGACTAGATCCTTGTAGAACGTGTGCAGCCTTAGTCGGCAAATAACCCGCGAATTCGGAATGACAAGTTGTGGACTTGAACCAGCCTGTGAAGAATCGACACTACACTGGCTGTTTCAAGGCATACCACTATTCGTGTTGCTGAACACATTCCAATTTCTTCAGGATGTCGGGTGGTTAAATGATGGCCTACAGCTTGCACTTTAGCAAGGTATATCTACATCCTGTGGGAACAAGCTTCATCACGAGTCATCAGCATGTGGATTTCTTAATGTTCGGAATTGGCATGTTGCCAAAGCAATCCATTATCACAAATAACATACATAAATGAGATGACCAGGATGTGGGTCTCACGATCTCAGCTGCCAACTCTACCCCAACGAATCCACCTCCAACCACCACAACACTCTTCGCTGTTGATAGCTCCAGATGCGCATCAGCATATTGTTTGCGTCGATCCTGACCAAGAAATGAGATCGTTAGTGAAAACAAAAACATAGGCAAAGCCTGAATGATTGATAGAATTCTACATGATACAAGAACCATTTGGTTGATACAAATGTCTCCAATTTTTTTGCATCAGTTTTACAAACTTTATGTAATTGACTTTTCAACGGCCATGTTCCGCAAATCGTGCATGGAAGTAAGCTGTAACATCCTTCACAAGATACACGATGCACATGACATGAGTGGCATGATCAGCTGCCTTGAGCTTTATAACGCATGAAATAAGATCAAGGATTTACATTGCACACCTCTGCAGTGATTGCGGTTGTCTGATCTGACTTAATTGGAGCTACATAAGCTGAGCCAGTGCAAATCACACAGTAGTCAAACTCCAAGTAGGCGCCTGTGCTGAGCCTCAGTGTGCTTGCCTTGGCACGTCCTTGTACAGCAATACCATCTTTTGGTGGCTCAATAGACTCCACTGTTGCAACCATCACCCGCTCAGGCTGTTTCATCATTCACCCACAACTGGAGTCATTGCTATGGGGTAGCGTGCACAATTGTGTTACAAGTTATTTGATGTAGTATCAATTTGCGCCAGAGTGCGAAAATGCTCTTAAACGTGCGTATACACGTAGCCTATACGATTCTGATTCAAATTATCGCGACAACACATACAGCTGTCATGCGACTCAGTTGAGGTGTTTCGCGTAGGCATCGTTACATACTTGTGGCTGCACAATTCGGTTTGCGGAGGACGGATCCACAAGCGCGCGAGCCGCGGCGGGATGATATTCCCAGAATCCCTTCGCGTCAACCAGCGTCACCATAAAATCATTTCGGAGCAGACGCTCAACGCGCCGACCGGCGAAACTCCCACCAATAACCACGACATTCGCATGCCTTTTCATGACCTGCTGTTTCCTAGGCGCCGGCCGGGAGGATACTCGCCTGACCAGCACCGACAGAGCTTGTGGATCACGTGGCACACTCAGAACACGCTGGTCGACAGGCATGTAAACTGAAAGAGGTTGCCGTACAATTCTGTCTACTGCAAAGCCGAACGGACGAAGTAATGTTGTAGAAAAATGAAGGCGTTAACGGTGTACCAATTGGAAATCGAACAACCACAAAACCGTTGCCATGTGCGATTAAGCAAGTCACCAGTTGTGCTACGATGACCAAATGTATCCATGTACGTGAGACACTGCATTAACTCTACTAACAGTGGGAAGGGAGTACAGGCGCCACTGTTGAGATTGTGCTTAGCCAACAGTGAAAGAACGACCTCCCAATAGCTCGAAAACGAAGAACAGCAAAGCCATTGCTATGCCAGGAAGTTGTACTCATTTGTGCAGAAAGCAGCAAATGCACTCCACACATATATCAATTGGAGAGGAGGGTAGGCGCTATCGTTGAAACTGTGATTGGCCAACAGTGTGAGGACGAACAGTCCGAACAACTTGAGATCGAACGACGGCAAAACCATCACAAATAATCTATGCATATACATATTTATAAGGGAAAGTGTTCGTCTAAAGATAGATATACATCCATCTCTAGACGAAACCTTCCCGTGTTCGCGAAGCAACGAATAACGCGACGAAAAAGCTACCATCGGAATGAATCCATGTGGGCGGCGAGGGTCTCCGACTCGGTTCGGGCGTGACGGATGCGGGTATCCCTGACAGTCGATGAATTCAGCTCCTCCATTGGCATAGTTTCTGGCTGGCAATATTGGCCTAGCGATTCCGCCGTATCAATGCACCCGATTGAAACGGCACAATGACGTACACAGGGGTGCACATTTGGCCTTGTCGGTTAGCTACTGTAAAGGTCGTTTCATCTTCCGTGATCCATTTATCATTGATACCTCAAAGCATTGGCGGGTTGCGTCTTCAGTATCGGGTGATCATACGCCTAAAAAGTCCCCATGGAAACAGAGTATTTCACAATTTATGAATGAGCCCTGACTGCAACATATGCCCCGCGCGACGCAGGTGAGGGGGGCCATGATCAATTCAAAAGCAAGCATGTGGGCCGAAGGTCATGAAATCATGCCTAAGAGTTTCCGCACATCGACTGTTGCGAAGGGTAGCGGACCAAACAAATGTTGGTAAGGACAACCAAAATGATGACTTCGAAATGTCGTCCATTGACTCGCTACAATATTGTGGATCGACCCGCATACCACAAGCCGTGGAGTCCTGTGCACCAAGTCCCGAGTGCCGTGAGAATTCAAATTCCGAGCTTGCAGCCACTTCGTCTGCCAACGGCGTACGTTTGCTCCCACAGCAACCTTTCCCTCCAAAATTCCATCAGATTCCTGGATTCCGTACTCGGAACTGTAGGTTTTCATCCGATCTGATACCAGCGTGCAAGAGCTCAAAGATAATTCTTTATCAAACCTTTGGAAATCGAAGCAGTTGGGCTCCTGCCAGTGAAAGCGCGTTTCTCGGTGACTGGGTTCGTGCAAGTGCCTCGTTCAGCACTCGCTTGGCAAAGAGGTTTTAAAGGGAGAATGGCAATGGTGGCGGGAGCGCACTTCCAATCGAATCTTGTACATACTCGTCACCCTACCATGGGCTTAGGACTGGGACAGATCGCAAGTTTGGTCGACGACGACCTCCATCCGCGTCGCTCGGTGCCACCGCGTGCTGTGACGCAGGTGCTTGTCAAATAAGCCTCGAGTTCGATATGAGTTCGTCAAGGTCTTATGACGCAAGATTTAAGCCATGCAATATACACGGGCAATGAGTGTCGATCACCTGCAGTAGATAGCTGTATTGCACGCAAAAACCGTGTTCTGAGGTCTGGGCGAATACTGCGCGTTGACATCCAACACTCGCGATTTGTAAAAGTGCAAAGTCCTGTAGAATTGACATATGTCGTTTCTCTTAGCATTGCTTTCACCGTCGATATCCTCACCAGGTATCATGAGCTCGACTTCGGTTTTCATTTTCAGGAAACAGGGATTCTTGTTCATCCATCATCTTGTGTTTGATGTTTGCTTGTTCAGGAGGCCGCAACGCGTGTTCGCGCAAAGCCAATTTCCATGGATGAATTAGATGAGAGCCTGATGGGAGTATCCAAGGGAAACGTACAGCATTCCGCCCGATCTGCGTTCTTTCCTGAAGAACCTGCCCCACAAACATACGCGCGTCCTGTGCGCCGTGCTCTTGCTGGTATTGCCTCAAGCATTCTGTCTCTCTGTTTGTGCCAATTCCCCCTATCATGACTAGTGAATAATGTTGGCGCAATTCTTTTACTTAAAGACAGATGCCTGGATATTCAGGACGACAGCAGCCAAGGGTGTATATGTTGCCATATTCAACAACCTGATTCAAGGATTTCCCCTGATCTGTATTCAGAACTTTCCTGAAAAAGAACATGTATATGGACGTGATGTTTTTTTCGCTGCTTACTAACTTTAGTACAGATGATTTTCTCAATCATCACACCATTTGTGCGACATCGCGTTGTATATGACAATTGCTTCCACACTAAGCGTCACATTTGAAATCAGCACACATTGGGTATGTGCCAGCCACCAAGGGTTTACGTTTTGTGGATCCGGGGGCGCCCTCGTTCTTGCTTGCCAAGACAGTTTATTTTGGATGGGCTGCTGCATTGCATGACTGTTGTGATCGTCTGTTCTGCTGTATTGCAGGAGTGACAAACACCCTGTGCAACACCCAGAACTCAGGCTCCACCAGCGCCCATGTCACCAGCCCTAAAGCCTCATTGCAATCCGTTCATCCATGCGATTCGCACTCAGATCTAAGCTCTGCAACCAGGGTTTGTTCTGACGAGGCAAAGCTTGGAGGCGGCTCGCGTGCAGTTCATGCGCTAAGCTTTCCCGCGGCGCGCAACATGCTGTGGGATCACTCTCCCACAGCTCCGGTCATCCATCTGAGCTCCAATGTGCGCTCCAATGGTGGCGAACTTTCGCCACCTGCTATAGATTGTTAACGTGTCCATCCCACCAAAACCATTCGCGTTTACGCGGATTCGCTAGTGTAAGTGCTAAGCTTTCCCGCAGTGCGCAACATGCGGTGGGATCACTCTCCCACAGCTCCGGTCATCCACATGAGCTCCAATGTGAGCGCCGCAAACTTTCGCCACCTGCTACAGATTGTTAACGCGTCCATCCCACCAAAACCATTTATGCATAAGCGGATTTGCAAGTATTTGGTAAACAGTCGAGGTGAAACGATATGGGCGCTGTATTTTCATCTGCGGACGCTCGAAGCTGACTCTTGGGTTGAACTGCAATAAGCCATTGCCTGTCAACAAGTTTCTTGTGCGATTGCATGGCGGTGGTGCAGGAGCTGGCGCCCACTGTGCGGATGGAGGCTGCAGTGGGGGAGAGGCTCTCGAAGCACTTTGCCCTGATGTTGCGTGCAGATCGATCCCCATCAGACGGGGAGTTGCCCAGTTTGCACCTGCGCACGTTGTGGGCGTGCGGGGAGGGAGTCACGCTGAATCTGCAAGAGGTGAAAGCAACGGATGAGCTGCAACATGGGGACCGAGGATACACGCCTTTGCGCACGTTGCTGTCCGACGGGGCCCTACACCGGTGAGCGCTTTGGGACGAGCTCGAACGAGGGGTCCACCTCATCAAGTGCACACGCTGGGAATGGCTGTGAACCATGGAGTAATTGTGCTGATGCTTAGAGCTCGACAGTGCATGTATTCCTGCTGCAGGAGCTACTATGCTTTTGGTGTGCAGACCTGTTGCTTCATCTGCCTTGTTCGAGGGGCAGATAGTGCTCATTGTTGGTAGAGGGTTGGACATCTTGACGAAATGGTGGGGCACTTTCGATTTGAAGGAAGATAATTCAACAATTTGGAAATTGCAACAAAATGAAAGTGATGCTTTGTTCGCAACCGTCATGTTTGGTGGACCCCAGGGTGCGCTATTGCCCAGTTTCGGTGCATACCTGATGTTCTAGGCTGTTTAGAACTTTTGTAAACGCAAAATCATGTAATAGCCCCGATTCTGATGCCTTGTCGGATGGGCTTCAGGACTCCGATTGAGGCGGCATTTTCTCCGGAGGCAACAAGCAACACCACAGATATGGATGCTTTAGTGCAAGCATTTAAGCAGGTATGCCTCCTAGTGTTGGTTTTTTTCTCACTGGGGAAAGTTTTGAAATCTGACACCGAAGCATCCCTTGGGTATTCAGTGTAGAGGATCTAGGATCTGAACAACAGCACAACCTCTTTTTGCATCATTTTTCGTGTCCTTGATTGGACAGGCTTCCCCTTGCCTGTTCCTTGGTCATTGCCAAAGATTTTGTAGCATGCTTGTACAACAGTTTAGCAATTGATGCCAGGTGTTTGAATCATTTCGATTGAGATTCAGGTACACTGAACTGCTCCAGGTGAGTCAACACGTCGAGGACGGTGCCTGCATTGTCACTTTATGCTGTGAGCGAGCAGTGTGATTTTGTTTGTGCTGGTGCGACGGCCATGTAGACTTTCCAAAGTACATCACCAATGTATTTTGGCGGATACTGTGTGTTTACAGGGATGCTGTCAAAGCGGAGATCTCAACCTGCCAAACCTACTCAACATCAGTTGCGTGGCTTGTCCCACCACCATTGGTGAGCGCTACCCTCAATCCTGGGCACTTGCGTAAACCGGTGTCTACATGAAGTAGTGACAAGGTCACAGTGTCTCACAATCTCATCATCACTGAATTAATGTTCAAGAGACCACACAAATCCACACGGTGGGCGGACGAAAATTGCCAAAACTCGGGGATGTCATCATACACACCCTTTGTTGAGCTGCGGTTCAGTCTTACATCAACACATATTCAATCCTCACAAAGCTTGTAGCTGCCTTAACAGTTTAACCATGGTTTTGTACGTTCTTACAATACATCAGGCTTGGAGGAGGGTATGATAAGGATCCTCACATTTGCCAACCGCCAAGGGTTTATGTTTTGTGAATCCGAAATTTGTAATGCTTAAGCCTTAGCTATTGTGTGCCTTGCGAATAGATTGCTTGTTGTGTTGTCTTGCCTGTGGTTCTGAATTGGGGGGCGCCCTGAAATCCACAAAACATAAGGGTTTGGTCCTTTGCACACATTTTGCACTCCTCGTGCTTGCTTCTAGATGCGTGCATGCAATCACCGTTTTGTCCATTATATTTGATGCGTTTCTGAGTTGGGTGGCAACGAGATGGCGTTGCGTGGTGTGAGAGGAAGTGACATTCTCTTGCAAGTGAACATAGCGTGTTTCTAAAGTTGAGTCCGATCTACAACAAACTAGATCGGATGATGGTTGAGTCAGCGGAGATGAAACCAAACAAGTCATTGGGCGCTTGTCTCAACAGTGACGTGGTCGGGTCTAGGCCACATCACTCTCAAGACCAAGCACGCCTCTGTCTGACTCGCTGAATATGGCCTCTCGACGTTTATGGCGTGAGTTGACACTCACTGAATACCCTGGTGCGTATGGGCATGCGCAAGGAGCGCCCAGTTGCCGCGAGCTCGGCGGCTGACATTGGGCGGGGCTCGGCCTTGCGTTTGCGTTTGTTCTGCAGAAGGCGCGGGCGCGGTGCTCGGGCGCATGGTGCTGCCTGCCGCCTCCGTGCGCGTCGTGCGCCTGCACCCGCTGCGCATCTGCGACACCGCCCTTGCCCGCTCCCTCAAGGCGGCCCAGCAGGCTCCCTCCCCCAACCCCCAGTCCGGGTACCTCACCCTCGACCAGGCGCGCAAGCTGCTGCCTCTGCTGCCCTCCGAGCCCAGGTGCACCGCCCGCCTCCGTGCTCCCCCAGCGCCCGCCCCGGTGCTCGCTCAGCGCTCGCCGCGTGTTGCGGTCCCCGCGGCGTGTCTTTGGAGGCGCGCGCGCTTGGCCATGGGTCCCGGCGCGCAGGCGCCAGAGCTGTGAAGCGTCTCCTTTAGGGAGAACCGCGCGATGTTGGTCCGGTCGAACAAACGTTGAGAAATGGCGGTGAGCTTGTGGTATTGGGATTTGAATATGGAGCGGACACAGCCAGGGGCTGTGGTGTTTTCAGGAGTGAAACCGCAAGGCTCAAAACGTCCATGCGGTATCCAGCCCGCTCACTTGAGTACGCGCAATTTGTCTCTTGTGTATATCTAGGCAGCGGAAGCACATCCTGCTACACCCTACTGAGTATCACACCGAATGTGGGTGGGCAACGTGCAGGGCGTACGATTTGCCATTGGTTGGAGTTTGGGTGAGCGGTGTCAGCAGCCCGCGCCATCCTCTAGTATGGGCTGCGCTGCAGCGGTTTCTTTTCAACTCGAATCTCAAGGACAAGGTGGGACAGTCCCTGCGATGATTTTGGTAAACACCTTGCACTCTTGAGAGACCAGATGGACACACGTTATCGCTTTCAAACCTTCTAGGTGGGGGCATGCTGGGCTCACACACACCAGAGCATTGAGAGTGCATTGTCTTGCTGTGAAGTAGTGTTGTATTGTGCAATGACTTGTGATTCTGGGAGGCCACGGACGCCAGGTGTTCTCACAAGGTGCAATGATGCTGCAGCTGTACATCCACGGGCATGCGAACCCTGTGTGCTACGACTGCATACCGTCGTCGGTGCCTACTCCGTCCAACGTGCGCACCCCCCTCTACGCCAGCTTCATGCTCTCAATTGCAATGTTGCCCTTGTCGAGTGCAGATTTCGAAGGCGATGCTGGAATTTGGTTACGTGGATTTACAAACATCAATCTGTACTTGGAGCAGAATGTTGATTTATGTTTTCGGATCAGGATGAATTGCGTGCCTATGGACTTGCGCATAGATTCGAAAACGTGCTTACTAGGTGCCACAAGCATGCGCTTGTGTAGGTGTCCGGTGACAAAATCGTTTG